>JAOVYW010073711.1:0-19544 GCA_025775045.1 Hiodon tergisus
TAATATCAGCAATATTAATATATTGCTTGGTGTTTCCATTATTTTGTTGTTCCCCTGTATATTTTGGCTGTTATTCAATTAAAAGTTTTAATTGTTAGATCTGTCAGCATTAGCTTTATAATCACATATTTTGTAAAACAGAATTTCAAAAATTAAACTAAAATAGCCATCAATCTAAGGAGGGAGATTCTAAATGAAATGCGTAGATGTGAACAATATTATGCCAGCAAGTGAGGGAAATTTTGTGAGGGAAACAAAAACTCAATAAAAATATCATAGAGAAATATGACATGCTACCAAAACGTGTAACTTTGTAAATAAGGGTATCCATGGAAACTGGTGCTGCCCTACATCGTTTTCCAGCTGACCTTTAACCTCTTAATGGGCACACAACAGCTACACAAGTTGCGTTATAAAATAATGCATTTTTCTGTAAATCAACAAATAAAATGTTGATGTTTGCTTCACTGTAAGCATTTTGTTTCTGTTACACCGAGAAAAGATAGTGAACTTTGTGACAGTTTATAAGCTGCTGGCTTTAGTTAGCTGCAAGCGTTGAAATGAGATTTTACATGGCTACCAAGTTATATACCAAGTATTCTAGATTTTTCCTCAAAAGCCTAGTGTTTGGCTATGCATAGATATTGCAGCGGGAGGCGGAGGAGGAGGAGGCAACTGCAGACCTGACCGGAGGGGCATGCATACTGAAGAGAGTATCTGCATTGTCTTTCTGGGCCCCCGACCAGACCTTGACAGAGAAGGGGAAACCCTGGATGGAGAGGAACCATCGTGTCACCCTGGCATTGGTGTCCTTCGCCTCAGCCATCTAGTGTAAAGGGGGACGCTCAGTGGTTAGTATAAAAGGGCGACCCAACAGGTAGTACCTCAACTCCAGGACTGCCCAATTTATGGCAAAGGCTTCCCTCTACACCGGCGCATAGTGTCGTTCGGTTGGGGTCAGCTTCTTTTCGGATGACGAGCTCTTCTTCATCAAACTCCTGGAACAGCACCACCCCCAGGCCAGCCGTTGGCACGTCTGTTTGGATCGGGACACACACGTTGCTGTTGAATGTGCTGCACAAATTCTGCACAAGTGGTCGCAATCGCATTCATCTGTGTTCAATTAACAGGTGCCTGTCGTTGTCATAGGCAACTAAGTGGTGATTCCACTTCGTCTTTGTTCCCTTGTGCATTGCATCTTGTGACATTTGTTTCACAGAATTCAAGTCCCTCCTTATAACACCAATATTGTGTTGTGTCTATGTATCATTTGCTGGTGAAAACGTGTTTTTTTTAAAGCTTTATCAAATCATTATATAATATATATTATATTTTGAATCATTTTTCAGAAATCCTACAAACACACACAAAACAAAAGGATGCATGCTTATATTGATACTTGAATTTTAGGGCCTAATATAAAAGCATGGCAAATTGTCATCTTTTTGCGGCTGAAGGAATTAATTGTCACTGTGCACTGTGGCTGAATTCTGAGTAATTATGTTTCTGCACCATGGAGGCCTATTCACTTAGATTGTCTTCAAATATCAAGGAAAGTTATCCCTAATGTGCAGGAAATAGATAGCAGCTAACATCTCACTTTGAGAGAGAGAGAGAGAGAATGCAGTATAAAGAAGGGAATAAATGTTGTTGTTTTCCAGGAGATACTCATTAACGGAAGACAATGGCAGTCAACCTTTTTCTTATAACAACCACAAAAGTATATCCCCGTTCATTCAAAATATAAATTTTCTCTGAATGAAATATGACTGACTGTAACATTTTTTTTTCCATACGGACGCCGCTTGGAGGGGACCATCTATCTGTGATCGACATTTGAACGCACCCAACATCATAATCAATGCTGGCACAGTAAGAAACAACAAAGCTGGATGCTTCCACAAAGGGCTCTTTCTCCATGTGGGTGGTTCAAAACCGTCTACAAGAAAGATCAACTAACCAATGTGGAAAGAATACACATCGGTTTCAGGCAGTAGTCCCAGGCAAGCTTAAAAATAGTTCCCCAGCTCTTATTAAACAACGGATTTTCCAATGTTCCTTTGAAAAAACACAGTACAAGGTAGAACTGTGGGGGGGGGGGGGGGAAGTATTATAAATGCTTACATTTAAATATTTGAAACGACAATTAATAGTGGTTTACAAGGATTATTGGAAAAAGTCACATTCATCAATGATTGAGAAAGTAAATAAATCATTAAAAAAAAAACAATTTTGACTGTAATGTCAGTCTGACAAACATACCAATTCAGTAGTAACACCGTGACAAAAAAATTGGGCTTTCATATTTTTATAGGTCGACATAGCTAAAACACGGCCTAAATTTCCTGAGACAATACAATGTCTCAGTGGGGCCAAATAAAGAGAAATAGCTTAGAGAAGAGCTTAGGGCGGAAATCCAGGAAGCTTTGAATGCTCACACCAAGTCAGAGGAGTTGTCTCAGACAAAAGCAGGAATCCACCGGTTCTTAAGAGGTCATACACTAATGCCCTGTTTGATGGAAGGGTATCTTCCTTTAAATTCGAGGAGGGGCGTTGTACCTCTCTTGCTCAGATTCCTTTATTTCGTTTGGCAAGCTTCTTTGGCTTCTCACCCTAACTTCTCTCCCTCCTCTCCTGCTGGTTCTGTTCAGACAAATAAAGAGCTGTTAGACCGTGCCCAGGTACCAATCTCTTTTCATTTGCTCTCAACTAACCGAGTAATGTGTCTAAAAACTGTGTAAATGTGTTGGCACAGAAGTTGAACGTATAGGCGTGGCTGCTCTGTGCCTCAAACATTCCATGAGGAGATATAAGCCTACATGTTGTTTAAAAGCAGCCCACAAATGAAATTAAATTGCCATGTTGATCAGCAGGCGTCAGTCAGTTCAGTTCAACTCAGGTCAGTGAGTTGTGTGACAGTGCTCACGGCATCCAGACATAACAGTCTCTCGAGCCTCTGTCCCATTGTCACATCAATGCTGAGTAGGATTTCAGATGTGTCGCTTTTGCTGTTGGAGACGTTTAACGGCTATTTTATTCCAAAGGAATCCTTATTTTAGAATCATGCTCATGGTTAAAAACTTGAACATTCTTATTCAGACACAACTAGAAATTTGACTGAGATTCTAATTATCAAGACATCGAAATAACCATCTAAATCACCGGCTTCACACACCAAAAAAGGCGTGCGAAATTGCAATATCTGACATGACTGTTAATAAAGAAAGAATCGTTCTGAGATATCGCTCTGATTATCAATTATTATTAGTTTCACTTTCAGTAATTCGCAAAAGCCCTTGGCAAACAGCTGCTATTGACGGAGTTCAATATTCTTACTTTTCCCTCCATTTTTCCGCTTTCCAATAATACGCCTCGCTGGGAGTCTCCAATCAAATCTGACAGTTTTATTAGCTTCCTTGCCTGTTTTACAACCCCTGCCTGGTTTATTTTTCTCTTACAGAAACAACGGTTTACTTACACCACCCAGTGTGCTTCCAAAGTGACTGGTACAAGAGGTTGTGGTCGTTTGAAGGCCCTTGGATAAATAAATAAATAAATAAATAAATAAATAAAAGGGCTTAAACTCCTCTTTTTGACTTCAGCTCTTTCACTCCATCGAAAGACTTGATTAATGTCCTCGGCTCCTCTTTTCTAGCCTTTTCTTTTAATTGCTCAAGCACTCATCCCGTTGAACTGTAGACTCACAATGGGCCAGATTCATTCAGGTGCATGCCACTTCTCTGTGCATTAATCATCCGTTTTTAATACAACCAAGACGTCTGGCTTCCCAGTGGATGCTCTGCTGCTGTTGCTTAACAACATCGTGTAAAACTTTGAAATGTTATCTTTGAAAGCCACAGGGCCAAGTTTCGAGAGACGCGCAGCCCTTCCCAGGATGGGGGTCCCATCTGGCGATTCTGCTGCATTCAGCTTGACATGACAATCTCACCCCGCGATGAAAAGAATAAACACAAAAGGGTAATTCACGCCTGGTCCTTTCATATGCCCGGGCATATTTTCATTTAGACTGTGTTGCAGACATGCCAGATAAACTGCTAGGCATCCGTTCTTTATTGTTCAAAGATTAATACATGCTTTATGAGCAAATAAATTTCAGGGGACCAGAGATATCAGTGATATTTGGAAAATATCTGCTTTAGAGTTTAATGCAGGGAGAGCAAGTTAATGATGGTATTCAGTGATGATTTTTTTAATGAAAACTGACTTAAATAATGATACAGCCTGCTCCTGGATACCAAGGCTTTAGGAAGTACAGTACACGCAACAAACATTGTAGGATTGTTATAAAAGCAGGTTAACTTCATGAAAATATGAGCCTTTTTTGATGTGTGTAGGTTTTAAACAAACTGTTATGCGTGATTGTGTTGGTAATGAGGATCACCACTGATGCCAGTCTAGCTTCACCTCGCAACACAGCATTAATTATTCTTCTTAATTGTTACTGACCCAGGTTACGTGACCCGCCAATCCAATCTGGTACTTCATCTACTGCCATTGACCCAGGTAATTATGTGAACACCCGCTGTATTAATTCACATTTTTCTATAGTATTTACATACCAGAGTTGTGTGGTTTATTAGAAACAACGTGCTTGGGTATTGAGACTGGCTGGGTTGAAGCTTTACATCGTTTCGTATTCAGCATTATATTCTGACTGTTTAGTGGGGTGGCCTGTAATAATAGGCTGTGAATGAGCTGTGCTACACCAAGGTCTTTAAAGTGGTTCAACAGGTTAGGCCAAGAGGCCAAGAAAGCAACATCCTGAAAGATGCTTTTGGAAGGTTTTTTCCCCCCCTACTGGCTTTTGCAGACGGACCCTAAGCAATATGATTGTGTGGAAAAAAAAACTGGCTCAGCGGGTGGTTCAGGAGTTCACACGGGGGGAGGGCATTATTGTAAATAGTGCACCCTGTTTTGATCCTCCCAGCATCAATAACATTTATTTTTGTTTCCAGTCCCAGTGTAGTTGTAATCTGATGACATTGGTTTGCTACAGTGATGCAACTCATCTTCCCCTGGACCCATGGCCTGGGTCTTGAACCGATTTAGCCTGCACAGTTAAAAACATTACAGAAGACAGAAACATCTTTGCCCTTACCTTTTCTAGCCTGTGTTTTTATTGTGGTAATGCTCTCCTTCATCCGTTACCGGAGGCAAAAGACTTTGAAAAGCCCGAAAGGCTTCAAACGAGACTCTCATCCAAACACCGTCAATATTCCCCACCAGTTGCCGTGGCGCACGGTGCTGGTCCTCCCTGCACTGATTACCCACTGCTGCCTTTAGCTCCAGCCCGAGGACTATAAATAGCAAACCATGTTTAGATTGGTTTTTAAAACAGCGAAAGGGAAGAGGGTTTTTTTCTTTGTGGTTATTCAGCTCACTGTTGGATAGTAGAAAGCTGGCCACAGGGGTGGGCTTACCGACGTTCTCCAGGCTTGCACCACTGGGGTGAGTCAATACGGGTCTACATGTGTGCCACCAATTCACTCCCACTCACAAATACCAGAGCCTCCTGACTGCATTTTTTCTATCTGCAAGCACAGGCTCGCATAAAGGTGTTTCTCCCCCCCCCCCCCCTCCTTTTCTGGAAGGAAAAGAATGCCACGGCTTGGCAGTGTTTTTTTCCCCCTCCAGTAACACGTCTTCCACATCATGCCCCAAATATATTCTAAGAGAGGGGCTTCGAATCTTATCTTAGTCTAGTAAGGATGGTTTCAAATATCTGAAATATGACTGAATGTGAAAAATAGGAAGCACTGATAACATATTCAACGTTACACGAGGACCATGAAAACCTCTCAAAAAAACAACATACAACATATAACATGCAACAGCATACAGTAAATCTTTAGTTAAGCTTAATACTAAGTTTTAAACAAATTTGCATTGATTTAAAAAAAGACTTATACTATTATATCAATGTGGAAAGTAAAGCTGCTCAAATGGATAAGAAGGAGCTAAAAACTCTTAAATGACCAGTAAGTGCAAGTGGCTGTCAGTTAAACTACAGTTTCCAGGGACCAATCATGTAAAACTGTTAAAATAACACAGTTGCCGGGGACCAATCATATAAAACAGCTAAAACTATGCACCAAACGGCATGAGGTGTGAATCTTCAGAGAGCAGAGTCAGCGAGCGGTGGATTTCCTCACCAAAATCCCTTCAGGTTTCACATTCTCCAGACAAAACTCAACTAAACCAAAATCCGTTCAGGATGCACACGCTCAGGACAAAACAAAAAAATCAAAATCGGTGGGTGAAGGGGATGAGGCTGCACTTTCCATCCCATATCCATCTGAGAATGTGCCCATTAATTTGGTAAATAGGGAGTTTCCATCTGCACCTGGTCCAGGATTGGTCGGAAAAGTTTTTCAGTGGAAAAAGTGGAAAAGTCTTTGAGTTTTTGGGGATTTTGGGGCTGAAACTTCCACATTATTACCACTAACTGGAATATCAAGAGAAATCACCATGGATTTTTAATCAGTTTTTTACTCTAAAGCCACTGAGGCAAACGTGAACTCAGAGAAATAGCGATAAGTTAAAAGCTGCTATTTCCTGACTGTTCCCTTTCTCTGAGGGCATGGCTAAGGGAGAATGGGGGAATTTATGACTATAAACTCATTAATTCATTCATTCATTCGTTTGTATTAACCGTGTATCCAAGGTCCATTGGACCCGAGCCTATCCCAGCAGACACCGGACTTGAGGCAGGGGAGATTCCAGTCCATCACTGTATGACTAAAGCTCTCACACTTAAAGTCGGATTAATGAAAGAGCTAGATTTGATTTACGTTGCAATTGTCTTCACAGAATTGAAATAATAATAATAATATAAATACGATATGACTAATATAAATTTCAATACAAATATGCAGCTGTCACGGACTCCGTGTTTTAACCAAGAAAATTTTGTGTAGCTTGTTCAGGATGAGTTAGCTAGACTGACATCACCCCCTCCAAACCAAGACATGAGTGTGATTGGTTCTCCCGAGTTAGGGACTTTTGCCTTAGCGCAACAAGCGGTTAGTGGCGCTTCTGCCTTGAGAGACCTGGGATCACTTCCCAGCCAGAAGTCTGGTGTGCCAAAACACATTGGTTAACCAAGGTCATCTTGCCATCATGAAGTTAGTAGGACAATGAACCAAATCATGCATTCCAATTTTTCTCTCTGTCCAGGGTAAATCTGGAACGGAAAGGATACTTAACCATGCTCGGAACAAGGATGCTGTCACCCGCGGTGCGCTTTCAACATTCCAGAACATTTCAAACAGCTTGAATTATCAGCCCTCTGGGAGAGCCTCGTTGGATTCCAGCTGCAGTTTTTTGCTGTCACACTGACATCCCTTCATAATTGACTGGCTGACCCTTCTCCACTCAGAACAACAGTTTTAGTGGTCTTGTATTGATCTGCTTCATCATAAGAGTACCCTAACACAGGCTACTACCTTCACCTAAATGCCCCTGAGGCTTAAATGCTTAGGCAATTTTGACTAACAAGTATTTTCCCTTTTGGAATGTTCAGACGCTTTCATATGAACTACCATGACCATATAAAATCCTCATTAAAGGGTCATTTTAAAAGTTTTGAATGTGAAACATTTTGGTTTGATGATAGAAAATTATATTATATATACATTATATTTGTAGGCAAAGTGTTATCTTCATTTTTTAAGGAAGGTATGTCTATGTACATGATGCAGCAGTGACACATTTTGAAATGGGTAAATACTGTGGAAGAGACTAATTTGGCCTGTATGAAGGCACTTTTACTTGAAATCAACTGCATCTATGATTTATACTTTGCCAAACTAATAAGGTGCAAAAACTAGACAATTTAAAAGTATGTCTATTCACAATCAGCAGTGCAGCGCAATTGACTGGACCTGTTATAGGAGGTTGCCAATTCATATTCAGCACGTTTCCTTGATCAAGATACAAATTGCTTCCGTACATACAGTATCAGACTGTATAAACGCTCTGGATAAGTGTGTGCTACCCAACTAAATAAGAAGGCAACTGTGTCTCCCTGCTAGCTTCAATACAACGGGCACGTGGCACGAAGAAGCAAGAAAACTGACGCAGAGGTCGCAGATGAAACACCAGTTAAGTTTATGCGCTATAACTGAATAAATGTTTTGGGTTTTTTAAAATGGCGCACACAACACTCACCGACTTTCATTAATTTAGACACCAATTGTGACATCATTTTCAAAAGGTAACTTAAATGCAAGAATACAACTCCGATGGCCCTCTGTATTTTTGTTTAGTTATGCATTGAGTCGTTATTTCGATCAAGTGAAAAAACGTATTTTTATTAGGTGCATCAATAATAAATTAATTGCAAAAACTAACAGCCCTAAAATGAAGTACCCCTGTAATGCGTACTATTTACGTTCTATAAATCCGAAATTGCCTGTCATTTAGCCCATATAATTATTCAGGCCTACAATTACAACGACTATTTTATTTCAATAGAAAATTGTTCACTAGTTAAACAAATAATAAAGTGAAAAAACTTCATAATTTCATTTAACTTCTTCATCGTGTAATAGCCTACTATAGCCAAGTATACTTTGGTTTTCATATTAGAGAACATTTAATAAAAGTGAATGGGTTAAGCCCGACCCTTTCCATGGCGGCGTCATTCGGTTAAATCTAACAAGAGCTCGGAATGGTTGGTATTTAATTGGCACTGTGATTCGACAAGCGTGTTGTCAGTCACCCTGTTTCCTGCTGCCTTTCTTCCGTCTCTGTCGGTCCCGGATTTACTGCCTCCCCTCTGCAAGCATTAGTGTGACTGGTAGTGACTGAATTAAACAATATAAATAGAGATACATTTATATCCTTGCTTATATCTTAGGTTACTGAATACTGACACCCTTACGCACCCGGTAAGGAGATATTTAAGCATTGTTGTTTTTAAATGAGATGTGTTAGAAAAGAGTATTGTCGTACCACTACTGTAATCTAAGCAGTTCCAATGCAATGGCAATGTTGTCCAAGGCCTACTTTAATTATAGCTAGCTAGCAATTAGCTGACAAACTAATATACTGTATATTAATGTGTGATTTTTCGCGGCACTGTAGACTTTTAGTACAAAAGTAGTGTCTGTTTATATTTTGACTGTATACATTTTGAAAATGTCTTAGCGACATTAATGCGGAGGATTTAAGGTAATTTTACAGAACATGTGAAGGCCTGCCATAATCTCGTTTGGCATTTTATGGATTTATGTATATTACTTAGCTAGTTGTTGAGCTGCCTCTTTACCGGTGGTTCTCAACCAACTAATGGGGATTTCGTATGATTCGGTTGTTGTGATTTTTGCCTTTAATACTCGCGTAGTAACTAGTTAGCTAGTAATGCACGTCTTGTATGTTGGTCACACATCACAAGCATTTCTTTATTAATATATTGCCCCGATTTATAAATGCTAATTTGTAATTGTGCCAAGCCAAATAATATCTCGTTGTTTTTTTTGTTTTTTTCTCTCCGATATTTTACGATTTTTAAACCTGCTGGTCTCGATAGTTGTGTAGCTAACCGGCTTACTCGCTACATGACAGCCGAACTACCGTCTTGTCATGAGCCTGAGGCGCTCGGTTTGGCTGGTTGAGTTAAGCCTTTAGTCTAAATTTGATCCGTTTACGTATTAAATTTATAGTAAGTTGATTACAAGCAAACAGCAGGGTTTACAACTAGCTACTTGTTACAATGCATAGCATAAATCTTGCATACTGTAACCTCGTTTTGTTTAATGCGTATTAGTTTCGTTATTATCACCAGGCATTTGTTAATTTTAAGCACTACATATAATGGCTTTCACTGAAATTATTGGCACAGCCAATTTTTATTTTCATAATGGTAGCCAACCCATATCGACGCCGACTAAATGTCTGTTTAATTTTCGTGGAAAAAAACTGTTCCTATGTTTAGGCTGTGTGTGTTTTTTTATGTCTAAATATGATAAATATGTCTAGATATCGAATTGCCATCAGAAATTGGTGGAATTCATTCCCGCTCAATCCATGTCTGAATATGAACTTTATCAAGTTCGCCACATGTGTCGACATTTAAAATTTATTGGCATCTCTAGTGGTTATTTTAAAGGGATTCCACACAACGTAAAAGTACCACCTATTGTAATTTATTGTATAGCGTAGCTATAGAGCTATATACAAAAAACTACTACTATCTAATTTGCTTCTCTTAAAAATAAAAAAAATAATTTATTGGGGCTTTTAGAGGAAACAGTCCCTAGTTCCATGTAACTTATTTTTCTTGTTTGTAGCAGCATTGTCATGTATGAATTATAATGAAGCTTTGTTACTACTAAAATGTATGGATTCTGTGCCACACTTGTCTTAGTTAACTTATTGGCTCTATATAGCTGTCCATTACCCATATTTTGTGTATTAAGCCCGGTTTTAGTAGTTTTATTGCTAAAAAAGTGTTTGGTGCCATTAAGTGTTAGCGTTATGTTCTTGACACAATGGATTTTCAATCCGGAGATTTCAGTTCTTGGTGATTCTTTTTCTTATCCACCTGAATTACTCCCATTTCTTTTTTTTGGCATCATCATTTCTTCCTGTGAGTTTGGCCTATTGTGGAGGAGTCCCTTGACTTGTGCACTTGGATACTGCCACATTAGCTGTGCATCCATTTTACTGGTAGCTTTGTGTCTGCTCTCTAGTTTTAAACGCATATTTTTAATGACAACCAGCGTTTATACTGAAGTTCAGCTAGCAATCGTTCTAGATGTGGAAGTCTTTGTTTAACCTGAGAATCTAATTACCTTGAATTTCAGGTCTGAATACGTTCCTTTTATTATGGTCCCTTTCCTGAAGGGACCATTAAAACCAGTGAAGTTCAGTTCGCAAAGGCTATGCGTTGCATATTGCAAACACTCCAGGCTGCAGTGCTGTGTTATAATGAAAGTATTTTTCTCTATTGCATTGCCTTTGCAGAAGCAATGTTTGAACAGATGCCTAAAAAGATGCATGCTGATCATTCGTTAATTGTGCTGTTGGTGGTGGTGGTGGTGTTTGTGTATTAAGCCAATTCCGCATGGATTGTTTTACCAGCTTCTTTATTTTGCTTATCAAACTTATCCTTCTGCTTGCTTTACCATGTATTGTAGTATTTGACATTCCTTTGACCTTGCAGTAGTTTCAACCAATGCCAATCTTTTAAAACGGTGGTTTTAGGTTGTAGCTAACATGGCCCAGCTTTGAAAAAACAAACAAAAAACGATTGGTGATTAGACATGTTGGTACGGAGCGTCAGTTGGTACAGAAATCGGTCATTTCTGCTGTGTCGTGATGAGATTTGAAGACGGGTGGTGTAGGGTAAACGGTATTATACAATATTATATAAGTGCAAAATGTGCTAACATCTGCATTTGAAGCCACATGGAAATCCCAATGGGTTTAGAGCAGCCCTTGGCTAGAATAAAAGGTAGCAGTGACTCTGAGGAGGCGGGCGATTAATGGTGATTTCTGGTCATTTGTCATAGGCTGAGGCACTACCTGTACTATTGCATAGGAAACGTGTGAGGCCATTTTAGAGCCGTAACCACTGGTTTAAGTTCCGTTTCCTTCAGTGTCTTGGTGTAGTTGGGGCTGAACTTTGCTCTTAGGCCTAATCAAAGCAGTGATATGGATATGGAACTTTTTGTAGAAAAAAAAACTTGAGTTTAGAAACCACTGTGTATCTTTGCTTTAATTAAAAATGATTTGACCCAGTCGCTAACTCGAGCCTCCTCAAGCAGTCCTGGCCCTTTTGTAAAGTTTTAGTGTGCTCACAAATGCGATAAAGGCATCCCCGGGCCTGCCAAAAATGGCAAGTTTGAACCAGGTCTTCAGAAATATATCTGCCTTATTAAACTTTGAAATGTTTTTGATGTTTTATCGCACTGTGCAAGACTGATTTAGATCTGGCAAAGTTAACTTTGCAGTTGGTTTACCCCTTTCCATATCATAGATATTGGAATAGCACTATTTGACAATATTAAAGTGTGACGTTATTAAATAACTATATAAAATATGAATTGGTATGCTTTTTATTGAAAAAGCTTGTTCTATGTGAGGTACAATGGCTCCAGTTTGTATAATATCAATTGCACATTTGCCCTTTTGTCACACCCCTCTCGTTGCATCCGTGCAGCGTAGCGGCCATGGCACTCGTCTCCTTTTGAGAGCCACTTTCTCCAACTGAATGGGAGCTTGTAATCATCCTCTGTCATACTGTTTGATTGCTGGAATACTCTTCCCTGTCTCATATGGTCAGGCTTTTGCACATCGAATCGTCCCACCCATTTGCTCGAGGCAAAGGTTCCCACTAAGACAAAGTTGTCTAGAGGGCTATAAGCCTTCTCTGTTGGTGTTTGGGGCCGAAGTCTCCCAAAGACCCCTTCTCATTCTCTGCAGCTCTCTCCAGTGTAGGGTTTTCAGGCCTAATCGTATTATGGGTAATCTACCCGCTGTACTGTTTGGCTATCCTCTCTTTTCCTTTGACTGTATCTGTCGTAGAGGGTGGGGGGGGGCTCTGCAGCCTTCATTCCACTCAAGTTGGTTTTCTCCTTAGAAAACGGGCTCAGTCTGTTTTTGCCGTTCCCGCCCACGGACACGCACATCACAGCATCCAGCCATTGGCCAGCGCGGCCCACCAATCAACTTCAGTGCCTTGTCGTCCTAAGTTTACGCTTCGTGGCTTGTGTAATGTTGTCAATCCTCTGGTCTAGTCGTGGTGTGATGAATGTCTGCTCAATGCTGTTCGTTTAAAAGAATAAATACTTCGTTTAGCGTGAGGGTACGGCACTGATGATGAACTGAGAGTATTCTCGACCTGGTCACACAAGTGAATTCTCCTCTGGAGAGAACCCCGATTAAACGTACAATGGGAGTCTAGTGTCTGAATAAAGTAACAGATAAACTGCTCCCTCAAGCATGGGAATGTACTTGGCATATGCTTTAGAACTGCCACTTAAATTCAGTGACATTACACAGGAGCAAAAGGTTCGTTCTTATT
Organism: Hiodon tergisus; assembly: GCA_025775045.1. Classification (NCBI taxonomy): domain Eukaryota; kingdom Metazoa; phylum Chordata; class Actinopteri; order Hiodontiformes; family Hiodontidae; genus Hiodon; species Hiodon tergisus. The sequence goes on from JAOVYW010073711.1 coordinate 13,052, forward strand.
GGAGCAACCGGTTCTTTTTGTCAATTATAAATTTGGCTGGGGAGATTATTACTCCAAGGGTTGTCTTTGACGGTAAGCATACTCTGCCAGTGATTTAAAAATAAATTTGACCCCGTAGTCGTCTCCAGGGGCTGGATGACAAATGAAACATCTCATACATGGAAGTGTCTCTGAGCTGCCCGCAAACGGAACCCCCTAAATCGCTTAAAGCTACGCTAAACGAAACGAGAAGACCTCCGTGTGATGCCGTGTAACTGTTACTTGTTTTTTTCCTCCCATTCCATGCGTTTAACATGTTTTTGGGAATGTCGTTTGTGCTGTTTAAGGCTTTAGCCCTGTGTCACTTGTGGCTTGCTGGCTGCGTTCCTCGTATACGCTCCATGGAAGGTCAGTGCAGTCGATTTTTTTAAATTTTTATATCTAGCTGCTGCCCCCAACCATCACGTCCCTATTTTACTCTCTAAATTATCCATTTGAATGGCACTTAAGTCAAAGGCCTTTAAACCCCCAATTTGCTTTCTCATGTCTTTTCATTTCTTACGACGTATGACGAACCTGTAATGCCCATTTTAATGGGCAAGTTTATCGGATTCTGACAATTTATTCATTTCCAGCAATTCTTGGGTTGTTTTGAATGTCATTGGGAGTCATTTGAAAGAGTTGCATGCTCAGTGCATTAACAGTGGAGGCAGAAGAGTTCACAGCTTGAAACCTCTCTCCTCATGCAGTTCAGTTCTGTTGTAATTGCGCTGAACTTGAACGTCGGAACCCCTGCCGATTTCCCCCCCCCCCCGTTGCCGCAGTTTTTCCCCCCGTTTTTTTTCCCGTCCATGTCCTCTGTGCGCTTCGACCCTGGCCCCCTCGTCCTCCAGGGGTCTCTCTGATGTTTGGTTTGGCGATGGAGGCCCACCACGTTTTGTTGGGAGGTAAAGGACAAAGCAGAAGACTCAGGGCTGACCTAATTACAACCCCCCCCCCCCTTCTGAGTTTACGGTTCTCTGTTTGGGCACGTTTCGGGGGTAGAGCTGCTTCTCCTATCAGTTGTGTGGTCTCGTATGGCACAGGTCCATTAGTCAACTGCCCACACTCTCCATGTCCCTTTATATTCCTACCAATCATTTCATTGTGCAAAAGATTTGCTTATGGCAACCTCCCAAGAAGGAACTCGTTGATGCTAAAGCGTTTAATGTAGTATTATGGGAAGCCTTGCCCTTTCACCGTTTTAAGTATGCGTTAAACCCTTTCCTATTCATATGTATTTAAAGGCCAATACCTAAAGGCATTTGGTACTGCGTTTTCAATAAAGGAAAATGGTGTAATGCATCCTGTCTGTACGATGTGAACCTGTCTGAATCTTGAAATTTACTTGCACTAAGCAGTGACCTTCTTGTATACTGAAAATGTTACTTTTTTATAAAAAAAAAGAAAAGAAATTTGTCGCATATTCATTTTGTGACTCGGTAGACCCAGCAGGAAAAAGGAAGCTGTTGCTAAGAAACAAGGTAGCTATAATAAGTCCGGGGCAGAGACGGTGGGGGTGTTCTGTCATTAGGAATGTGGCTCGAGCAGAGTCGGGTCACCTGGTGGCGGCCGTGGAATATGGTCTGCCCGTGTTACCGCGGTGGAACAGGAAATGTGCCTGTGCGGTCATTAGTTTGAATTGGCTAAAGGAACACGGGGGTCACTGACCCAGTATTGAAGGTCCCCAGAGTTTCGTCTGTCTTCTTCCCCCAGCTCTGTAGACCGTCAGGAGCACTAATGCAGTGATCGGCTTGCTTTCTGGCTGGTGTTTACGCTCTTCTGTTTAACTGATGTGTGAGCGAGTGTTTCCTTTAAACTACTGCCAATATTTTAAAATGAAATAGCTTTTTGACCCAATATGTAAAGCGCCATGTAATTTTCCAGTAATATTTTTTTATTTTGCGCTTCTCTTCCGCGTCGCTCTTCACGAGAGCGTCTGCTAGCAGGACACAACGCAACGCGTCTTAGTTTCCTCGTCCCTCGCGTGGCGCAGTTGGAATGTCGTTTTGTGGTTCCCCCTGTGTTACCTGGTGACACACCCAACACGGGCGACCTTAAGGTGGATAGGGCTACAGTTCTGTCAGGTCCTCCAGAACAAATAGACGGCAGTGAATTCTGCTCTACGTCCAGGGACCTCATTAAGATTTCTGTTCTGTTTGTGCGAAACTTGGCCGTCCTTGGGGGGGAAAATGTAAATACATCTATTTGTCACTTTTCGGAAAGCAAATTGCATGGCAAGGCTTAATTAGGAAGCAGCGCCGTTACACTTCCATTATAAAGCCGGTGAAACGGACAAGCTCTTTAGGAGCGTTTCCCCTGAAACCTGCCAGGTTTTTCAGTGTCCACGGTCCAGACAACCGTGTGGCCAAGCGTCCCTGAAGTCTGGATTTGACGGCTGAAATATGAGGCGTAACTACTTATTGGAAGGACTTAAGTATACATTGATTTAGTGTTAAGCCGTTGTTGTCTTTACAGTACAAAGCCACTGTCCAAGCTCAGTTAATGCGAGGATGTTTGAATGTTGAGCAGTACCTTTTCTGTGACTATTGTTAGCAAAAAATTGGATATTGACACTTGGGACGCTTTTAAGTTATCTGGGTGAAAGCCTGAGTGTTAGAAGTTGATTAATATTGAAAAACGGCCAGTCCCTAACCCCTGGCGGTTCAGAGGATTGGTTTCCGCTGTGTAGTCGGCGCGATTCTACCCTGCTTGGGCATTGATTGGGATTGTTCATGTGATGAGGAAGTGGGTATAAGCTATGCCGCTCGACTTTTGGTTGGGGGATTGGGGCTTTTGCAGTCTATTTTCAGTGCCGTCTTTGGAAGGCTGATCGGACTACTTTTTTAAATAATTAAAATACTACCTGTATACTAAAAGGTTATTTAACATTCACATCTTCAACCTCTCTGCTCTTTTTCAGGTTTTATATTACCAGACCCTAGAATACAATAAGTTCACTGAGCAAGTACGCTGTACAAGTAAAAGGTCCTTTTGCATGCAGACATTAGTCTGCGGTTGGTAGACCGATCCGGAGTTGCCAAAGCTGCAGTAAAATGGCAGTGTAATTACCGTTATTGGCCATTCTGTTACAGAATTGGCTGAAGATGACCTCTGGTAGACGTTACCCTTATTCTCGATTTAACACAATCTTTTGAGATTAGTGTAACACAAGACCAGCGTATCTTGTTTCACAGTAGAAAGACGGTGAAGCAAGTCCTGGTTCCTGACGGGGGGGGGGGGTATAAGGTTGGGTTTAAATCTTGTTGGCCAGCTGTAAATTGAAGGTGAAGTAGTTCTTGAAACTTGAGTTGGTCTCCACAGGGTGTGAATCAGGTGACCTAGCGTCAGGCCCTCTAGGAGTCCGTGGGCACTTTATCCGAGCGCAGGACGCGTTAAGCGTGCTCCTTTGAATTGCGCCTTGATTTGATCAGTGTGGCGTTACGACTCTCTGTTGCGTTGGCATGGAGCCCTGGCCTTGGTTCTGTTGTGATTCTGCTCTGGTGCCGGGGCTTTGGCCCGTCCCTGATTGAGCTGGATTAGTATTCCGCGTGCCCCCTGTGGCTTGCAATCGGCCAGACGCGCGAACCAGACTAGCAACGTGCCCTGCCCCGCTTCTGCAAGGGTCACGTCGGCGCGCCTCCCTGTGCCTTGTTGGACGAACGGCGTTTGCATTGCTGATCGGTGAAGCCTTTAAGTATAGCTAGACCTGCCTCTTGTCTCCGTTTTTCTTGGAGGATTTAGCATGTGCGTAGCCCTTCTGTTCTACAAGTTTGACTTTTCCAGTTTGGTGTGTTCTGAATTGAGGGTATAACTTGCCCATCCCTGAAACCGTTACTGCAGCCAGAGAGGCATTTAAAAAGTGAATCAAATATTGCCATGCTGTAAGAAATGCTTGAAATACTGTGCGGTGTGTTTAATATGCTCTACAACTAATGTATAAATTGCTGAGTGGGATGGGCTCACTTGCACAAGCTAGGCTATTTATTTTCAAATTCAGACTGAGGCAATTTGTGATTTATCTTTCATCTTCAGACATGACGGTGTCTTCTAATTGCTAGCTGCGATGGCAGGTTTTCAATACCAGTCTGATGAACGGTTTTAATAACAAACTAATGAAAATGAACAGACCATATACCGTTGGTACAGACACCCTGCACATTTCCTGTATCCCTCTTAATGGCAAAATTCAAAGCACCTCGAGCCCATGGTCACTTGCATAAATGTCGCCTAACGGCTGATCAAACGGATGACGTAATTTGTGGATTGGGTGGAACAAAAGCTGATAAATCTCAAGTCGGACTAGCTTTCTTCCATCTTTCCTGGGAGCCCTTTCCATGCTCCCCATCCCAGCCTTGGTAAGGGTGGGCTGGAGGAGGAGGAGGAGGGGAGGAGGAGGGAGGGAGGGAGGGAGGGAGGGAGTCATTCAGTCACTCTGCGCCGCGCAGCTTGGCTGGTGAATTGCTAATAAAGAACTCAATTTAGTCTGTGATGCACAGCGACCAGCCAGGCTCTGTGAGTGGCTAAACCCGGTGCTGACATCACGCTCCCCAGCTGTTGATTTGGCGCTGTCTCCGAGGCTGGGGCGAGTACCTCGACGATGGGCTCTGGCAGGTAGGGACAGACGAGCGCACGCCACTGAGAGGCTGCTTCAGGGAGATTGCCCCGAGCGGCTGCGGCGGCAGCGGCCACTTACACAGCCAATGCTGCCTCCGGTACTATGGAAACTAAAGCTCTAACCAATGAAGATAATGGAGGCTACCATGTGGCAGGTGAGTGTGCGAGTGAGGGATTGAACTGGATTCTGGTGGAGTGTGAGGAAGACTTCCGGTGTCGGTTGTTTTAAGTCTCCGTGCTGTGTTTTTTATTATTATCGACTATCAGTGTTGGGAGTGGAGAATGTGAAATTTGGTGTCAGTTTTTTTTATCAGTTTGCTTGTGTTGAAGTATACTGGGAAGAAATTTCTTAGTTTAATTTGCTGCGCATTCCTTTGAAAAATTCTTTTTTGTGTGTGTGTGTGTGTGTGTGCTGCCAGGCTTTTCTACAGCTTCAGTCCACTAACTTTCCACACAAACGCTATTTGTTCTTGGATTTAGAAGATGGGTACAAGGAGTGACGGCACTAAAGATTTAATGCTTAGTAGATGAACCCCCTCTGTGGTGTGCCCCGAGTAGTCCAGTCCCTCTCCAAATACCAAATGCTCCTGTGTAAGACTTAAGTTAGGAGCGCCAAGCAGAACAACTTTTACACCAGTGCCGCGCGCGACCGGTCCGATAACATGGGCCGCTCGTCCCATTTCACGGTGATGTAACCCATAAAACACGTTTCCCACCCGCTGCCAAACTGGGGCTCCGAAGAGATTTAGTAATGGAGGGTGAGTTTAAAAAAAAAAAATGTAATTGATTTTCTTTTCTTCCCCTTATTGGTTGCAGGCGAATTAACGCTAGTAAGCAATTAAGTGGTGCGAACTGCGTCAAAACTGTTTATTTTTCCCCAGCCTGCGGTATTGCATCAATTTATTACATTTTTTTTTATTTTTTTTACCGGTTTCGGAACATTTGAATCTAACGACTCCTTGCTGATGTGTTTTTTTTTATTTTTTTTATTGTGTATTTTCGTTGCGCATGCCTAAAGTAGTGGAACCATTTCTTGAGTAATGGTTCTGCAGTAATTACGCGTGTTCGCGTTCTCGACAAATCCCCTTAGGGGACCGTTGCAGAGTTTAAAAAGTGTGGTTTACAGAACAAATCTTATTTTGTAGCTGCATTAAGGCAGTGTTCATTTCTGAGGAAATTGATTCCAGTGAACAGGGTAATTAAGTTCTAAGTAAGGTAGAAATTGTTCTATGAATATGATGCCAATTTCACTTTAATTAGGCTACGTGTGTTGTAGTTGACAATGCAATTGCAAAGGCGTCACTTCGAGTGCCGTCGGGGTAACGCTGAAGGATTGCGTACACACGGGGTCGCAGCCTGCAGCGTTGTATCCGTCGGGATCGAAGGTTCGAGCGAGCACTGGCGTAAAGCAGAGCTGCCTCCGTTTCGCTCCCTTTTCAGTCTGAAAGGCTGGAGCGGGTTAAGAATGGAGAGCGTTTGACCGGGTTACTCCATTCTGCTCACGGTCCTTTGCTGATAAGTGTGGCTAAATGACTTCACCGCGGGGTACTATATATTTTTTTACATACGCTCAGTTTCCCTGGTTCTTTCTGCAATTTGTATTATGCTCTGGTAATAGCCAATCGCTCATGAGTACAATTGGGTGGGAAATAAGTATGCTCAGTGCTGGCAGAGGTTACGTTAATAAGAAATATACTTTTATTAGCACGGGGGGGTTTCCTTTATCCACCCTTAACTGGTGCATCTGGTTGGACAATCGTGGAAGTTAACATTGCAGAGTGTGGCATCTTTTCAGTTAAATTCAGTGAAGCAGCGTGCTTTAGGTTCAATGTTGGTTTATATCACTAGCAGTGGGGGG
>JAOVYW010073712.1:0-19540 GCA_025775045.1 Hiodon tergisus
GGTTCATTTGATCTCCGCCGCCTTTATTACTAAAGTGGGAGACCTTTTAGTCTGAAAACTTGTTTAAATGATTTGTGAGTAATGAGTAATGCTGAGTAGTGAGTGTAGGGTGTCACATATCTTGAAAGGCCTTATCAAAATGGCATGGCTTTTAGCAGCTACTAATTTTAGTTTACTAATTTATTTATTCATGATTTTAAATGCATAATACAATTTTCTGTGAGACTGTGGGATTAGACTCCTACATTAGGAGTGGACGTACATTGGGCTGGTGTTCCCCTTAATTTAGTTTTTGTTTTCATCACTATCCCAGTTTAAAGGGGGTTCTTTTGAGCAGTTGAAACAGAAAAATAATTAAATCGAGGCAACAAAGCTAAAAAACAACAGAAAAAACTAACACACGTGAGGAATCCCTAGCTACACCTTGTTGACTTACTGCCTTGACATAAACATCACGGAACCTGGGATGGTGTGGGAGAGAGAAGGCAGACGAGAGACATACGCACGCGTATAAAATCCCAAATATAAAAAATAAAAAAAAACATAATTTTTTTCCCTTGTATTTTAGTGACTTGTAACCCCTTCCCCTGAAGTCACGGCACTGTTGATCATTCTGTGGAAGGGTGGCTGACTCCAGAATTTTTTTTTTTTGGAATGTCCTGTGCTCTTTCTTAATAACTTAAGAAGCGCAATCATTTACAGCATCTGGGGGAAATTAAATGGGTAGAGAAATGTGGGGGAAATCCCCAGGGGAAATTGTGCATAGTGTTCCCTCTGCTTGGACCGATGGTGTGGCGGTGGAATAGGTTTGGATGAACACTGACCCACCCGCAGCCCTCCAGGAGTGGTGCCAAACCCCTGGTTTGGTGAAGCAGTTCCCAAGGAAAAAAAGATTCGTCCTAAGGGCGTTCAACTTCCTTTGTGTCACTGGGTTACCACTGGGTTTTTGGGAGACAAACTCCCAATTTGTGCTGTCAGGATTCCAGTATCACTTCCACAACTTGAAATCATCCTAAAAAGTCTGAGATTTTCGCGAAGCGTTTTGCATGTGGGTGTAAGGGATGTCCTCTCTTATTGATCTCAGCACGCAAAGCGTTTGCGGTCCTCCGTTGCGGGCTGATCAGTTACCCGGCCTGTCTGGTCCGAAGGAGTCATTCGTGTTTACATCTGGCAGCGCTCTTTTTTCCCATGGCGTCTGCTCATTTCTCACGCCTGTGTTCAGAGAATCAACATCTGGCAGCCACAATTAACTGAATAACCCACCAACGGCCACACACGCGCTGGTGAAAACACCAGTCCTGTCATCATGCCGTCATATCTAAAGCAAATAGAATGCCAGGACTTCCTAGTGTTTAAGTTTAATGCACTATATTCATTATTCATAGAAAATATATCCCTTTTGCATTCACTGTTGAAATGTTTTATAGAGGCAACTGTGTGATATTCTGATCTCCCTCACCATTTGTCATGTATCCTTTTAAGACTGCGTGGATGACTCAGCGTGAGGGCTGCTTCTCTTCTGTCTCTATCTGGGAAATCCCACCAGGAGTCCGTCTGCCCATTTTAATTCTCTTTCTTTAGTCAGTTTTTCTTTATTTATGGGCATCTAGCCTGTTAACATTTTGGCCATGCTTTGCTTATCATAGATATAACACAGTATTAAAATCGTATTTATTCATGGTTAACGCTAAAACAGTGACCGTGTAAACATTGGAGAGTGACTAGCTCATCATAATTATGTTACAACGAAAAATGAATGTACCAACGTCAAAAATGACAAGTGTCCTTTGGTGGTCCCTGGAAACTTGACCCATTTTTCCACCCAATAACGGGTGATTACAATTACTGCTATTTTAACCTGAATCAAAAACGTCTCTGCTGCTTTATCAAACAAGTTTTTACTGCTGTGCCGTTCACTCCACAGGCCTTATCTATGCACCTTTACTGCATTGTTCAGAAAGACACACACACCTCAATATACTGATCACCTTGAACATAGGCTTTATCTGTGAGGGCTTTTAAAGGTATTTCGCAAGCCATTCTTTCAGAGGATTGATTCACATATTGAAAGACAGTGTTAGTATTCGTAACTGTGAGATCATTTAAAGAAAAGAGCTCATAAAAGATAGGCCAAAATATCCCACATCACGGTACGCAAACGTTTGTTTTTTTGGCAACTGACCAGAATCTGGAGCCCCACGTGTCGCTCTCTGCTGCAAAAATTGGGTTCCAAAACAGCACTAGTCATACGTATTTGAATGTTTTCATTCAGGAAAACCTTCACCATCTTAGTTGTGAGGTAGGATTATGACAATATTGGGGACTTTGTGACACGGCATTACAACTGAGTTAAAAGTGTAGCATTATGGATAATCCACTCAGAGAAGGTGAAGTTCAGGATTCACAGGGGAAAGTTCTCAGATGAAAAAACCTGTTGAAATATTCACTTTCAGCAGCAGGTAGTAAGTTTCTCTAGTTTTGTGTAAACTTCAATATCAAGCTCCATCCACTCCGATAATAACAAATCAGAATTATGACCATTCTGACTTGAATTATGCACTCCTAAATGGTATTTAGTGTAATAACAATAATATATTAAATAATCGCGCGTAAATGGATAGTGCAGTCAGTTTTAATTTGCTTAACAGTTTCAGCTTCCCTTCTGTCTGGCCACCAACTTCTGAAGACTAACCCATCACTAATGTCTAACTCAGTCTTGATATTACATGAGCAGCTCAAGGTATAAAGCCTTGACTGTTGTCTGCCGCCGTAGGTGTTTTTTTTTGATGTCACACCTTTTTTTGCTCACTTGTCTGGAGGTGAGCTCTGTTTAAACAGACTTTAGCATTGAAAGGCCCAGAGCTAGCGGGTGGGGGAGGGGTGGGATGGGGTGAATGATTGATTGATTTTGCTGACTGATTGTCACACACTGTGACCCCCTCACATCAGGGTATCTGAATCCATGGGCTTTTGTCAATCCAAAAAAGTGTTGAAGATGGTGAGTTGAAATATTGAACCAATGAGCTCTGTGACATGATCTGCAGATCTGCTTCCTGTTTCGGTCCGCATCACTTAGAGTGATGGTAACACTTCAGTGTTGCGTGACTGCCCCCGGTCTTGGGTACATGTCCCTGTGATTCCTGGCCGCACTAGTTTGTAAGTTGGACGAATTGTGTTGTTTAAAGTTCTTGGATCGGCACGTCATCGGTTCGTATCCCAAATGAGGGACCACCTTTCTGCCTTTGAGTAGGTGGTCTCACCTCGTTTTTGTAACGTTTCGGACATACTGCAATACTAAGCAACCTAACAGGTTTTTAATTGTGCCACTGAGGAACAAGCAGGAATCAGGGTTTCCTAAAATACGTTTAGAGCTATACCATGCTTAATCGTTCAACGTGATCCTTAACATTTAACAAAAAATGCAACGAATCTTATCAGGTTATCAGCAAAAACAATGCTTAGTGGTCAACAATATTGATGACTACTGGTGGCGCTAAGGAAGAAATTATTTACGATATTCTTAAAGGCCCAGACTTCTGTATCACTGCAGCTGAATGGGACTATATGGAGAGAGAGAGACAAAGTAAAATAGTCTCAATCATTTTGACTCTCTGTTTTTGACCGATAAGGGTGGACTCACTCGCAATGTCTGAATATAATGGCATAATGTGTATGAATGTGGTCATTCTAATGCAGTATTCTTTTTCATTACAGCCTATTTGAAAAATCCCACAATGGTTCAAAAGAGTAAAAACATTATATATTCCATTTTACACACTAAAATAAAACTAAACGATATATTATGTATGGACAGATTGTTCTTAATCACTTACTGTTTATTTTTTGGATTTAAGTTGAGTTTTAAATGACACAATGAGGTCAATGCAGTTTTATGAATTCGACTTTATGATGTTGTTAAAACCAATCCTTTCTATTCATTAACTATGGTGAGACTTTGGTCTTCAGCGGAAGGGCCAATCACAAGCTACCGAGGCTGTGGAGGAGACCCGTTAAATAGGCCGGAGAGAAGGAGCTCAGAACATAATCTTAGGGAAGAACTCTCGAGACACATCAGCCCAAAGACTCCACGGAGACCTGTAACCTACTGTACTGTAACATACTGTACTGTAACATACTGAAACGAGATGAGGACCGCGCTGCCCATTGCTCTCCTGCTTGTGGCTCTCTGCCTGGCATCTGAAGGTGTCCAAGTCAAGGTAAGTGCCTCTTCTCCAGAGTCCCTGCACATTGCTGTTCGAAAACAGATGTGATGGGTACGACTGACAAGGCTCGTGCTGATCAGGCTCAGAGTTAACCTTTGGCAGGTGTGATCACTGCTTTGGTCCCGACAAAAAGTTCTGAGGGTACATTGAAGTTGCCTGAAACTTGTGACAAGCGCTCACGTTAAAGAAACCTGTTCCCTCTTCCCGATAGATAATGCTGTTTGATGTATTTATGAGTCCGCTCGAGCTTACCGTACGAGATTTCCCAAACACTGGCTGCATGAGGGCGATGCACTTCGTTCTTGGCCACGTCCCACTGAGCAACCAAGCTGGACGTGACGCTCGGCGTACCTGACATGTGCCCAACCCTATCTTCCCTAGGAGGGAGACTTCACCTTCTCCCTGGATGCAGTAAAGATGCTCAAAGACCTGATGGATGACGGCCCTGTGGAGAGGAAAAGCCCTCGCCTGGCGAGCACCAGCTATGCAGCGGTCTGTGCCAACCCGGGCCTGCCGGAGGACTTCAGGCCTTTGTGCCAGAGCAGGGGGGCTGGCTCGTCACTGTCCCGACTTGGTAAGAGCAGGTGATGTCTGATGACCTGACGGGCGACACGTCCAATACAGATCAACGACTCGAGTTATGCCAGCTTAGAAAGTAAAGGGGATTATACAAGCAAGACAAACAACATGCCTCCGTTGCCTTTATCACGTGGCCACTTTAAGAAATGAATCAGTTGAACCAACGAGAGATAAAAAATGCCCAAGGTTTCCGTATCTTTGACGATAACTTATCAAGGGCTCTGTTTGTGTATGGACCGGATGTGCGGGGGGGGGGGGGGCACCCACCTCAGCCTTTCGATGTGAAAGCTAACTGTTCGGTGTGCGCTTTTTCACCCCCAGCCTACGTGGCGGCCAACGCGGACGTCTGTGAGATCTGTGCCTTCGCCGCCTGCACCGGCTGCTGAGGTTCTCCGTCTGAGCTGGCTAAAGAGAGAGCCGGTCTTTCGTGCACTTTGACTACAACTCAGTCACCTGTGTTTTGTTTTTTTACATTTTCTGTTGTCAAGAAGGCACAATTCTGATTTGTTCTGAGCTTCAAGAAAGAAAGAAAAAAGTTGTTTAACCTGTTTTAGCTTTTTACGGAGGTATTTTTATGCCCCTGATAAAATATTAGCATTTGCTGTGAACAAATGAGATGACTGTCAAAAAAAAACCCTTGTTACTCTTATTGAACTTACTTTCTTACCTTACCTACCCCAAATGTGTTTTCCGTCATTGTTCCTGACATTCAGAATTGTGTTTTTTCTTTGTTACAGTTAAGTCTTGCAAGCTTATTTCTTATTTAAAATAGAGCAGTAAATATTTTTGTAGCTATTAGTGTTATTATTTGTATTCTTGTTGTACGTTCATTTTTCAGACTTTTAATAAAACACCTTCATTGCAACTGTGTTACTGGTATTTACGGAAACACTATATGATTTGTAATAAACGAATGTCAGTGAGTCTTAAACTGCCCTTAGGTTGCAATTTGAACCAATAATACAAAACGTCTTTAAAAAATAGACATTGTCTGTGAAACAGAAAGCCCCCTGTATAGTGAAACCCCATAAGATGAGGTAATGACAAACAATAGATAGATAAAATAATTCGATGTGATTTCAGTGTGATGTCCAGCTTCATTTGCATTTTCAAAGCTATACATCAAAAGTGTCCAGAAACAAGTCTTTATGGATTGTATATACTGGGTAAAACATTAAATTAGCAATTAACAAACTATTCATTGTTCACAAAAAAAAAAAAAAAAACATGAATCCAATACGAAACAAGCCAACACAACATTTGGAGTGACTGTTTATGTGTTTCCGAGCTTTACAGAGAGGGAAAATGGGTGAGGCTACAAAACCTTTTTTTATCTTGTTTCTGGTAGACTTTTGCTTGTGGGGGCTACAATAAAGACCGTGATTGACTTCAGTTCCATCAGAGTACAATACCTTCCCTTTTTTACAAGGTGGAGTTGAGCAAATACAGGGCATATCACGTGTTTAATGACTTTGTTTGATGTAGTTTTAAGGAGTTTCTTTTTTTGTTTGGTTGGCACCCAAACTCTTGTCTGTGTATGGGCAGATGAGGTTGTGAGGCGGAGTGAGGTTTTTGCGTCGCCTGGTGGCCATATTTCCAAAAGTTTACAACAAAACATAGTATATTTTCCACACTAAAATATATGCTTTAAATTGTCCGATCTATGAAACCTTTATGCTGCTCTGCGCACGAAGCATTACTTTGTTATTCTGATTAATTATATGACACTCTTGATTATTCAAGTGTTCAAGTATTTATTGTATTCAAAAATGTTCATTTTTAATTTCAGCATGCATTGGATTCTGATATTCAACACAGAGAATATTAAAATACAACAATACACGTAATTTGGTTTTTAAATTCTAAACTACATGAGAGAAATCACGCTTTGTCAATAACATGTCAGAGGCTCTAACATGACCGTGACAGCCCGCTCGTAAAATGACATAGATCTGTCTCACACCATTGAGTTAAAACACACAAATGTGTCACTAAATCATGATCTGTGTCATGTGACAAAACATAAAAAAAACTAAAAAAACAAGTGCCACCACATTCCCATCTGGGTTTCGAGATAATTTAGAGGCCCATAAAAGGGATTCTATTTCGTAAGGCCAAGATCCTCCTTAGTTAAAGCTAAGCTAGAAAACATCAACCTGCGAGGGGCAGTTAATAGGTTACTTAGTAAGCCATCCGGCCGGACTTTATAGGCTTTGTAGCCGAGCCTCGATCAACAGCGGCCATTATTTTTGGTCTGCACCTGGACACAGCTGAAGAGCTAAACGCAGAGGGATGCCATTCGCAGCGAGAGCACTGACCCTTCTCCTCGTCCTGACTGCAAGTCTGCCCTGGAGCTCAGACAGTGTGAACGTCCAGGTGAGTCCTGTAGTTTTTGTGGTGCGGGGAGGGCAGGTGACGTTGACGGTACTGAACTCAGAAGCTGGACCAGGCAGTCCCTTGAGTTCACCTGCTGGCCCACGCTGGAGTTTACATTTACAGGGGAAAACCAACGGTACGACCCCCTGATCTGAAAGGACTGTACAGGTGGCTTTAGAATTTCAAGTCTTTCTTGACTGAACGCTGAGCTGTTGCACTGGGACCTTGCTTAAAAGTTTATCTGTCTCATATGCTTTTTTATGACTAGCTGTCATCTTCAGATTATTTGCTTAGATTTGTCTCTGGTTCCACATAGCAGTACGTTATTCAGCAAAGGGCAAGATAGACTTGTTTTCAATTTCCTCCACTATTTGTATTTGCCAGTTGTGCTAATGCATATGAGTTTGTCAGGACAACCGCTATACCACTATGCACAGGGAGGGTGATAAAATACGATTGGTCTCTTTCAATCCAATCACCTTCAAGGCACCCATCTGTTTTACACAGAGCCAGCTACGCAGCCTGTAAAAGAGGTTCAGCCCCAATTGAAGGAGAGGCATGTCACGCCCGTCTGCAGGTGCCCAGGAAACAAACAGGAGACATTGGTGCTGATTTTCAGCTTAAATTTGGCAACTGACATGAGCTGGATTCAAACCTTCTAAAACTATTAACATTAGCGCAATTGGCTATTCCAGATTTTTAAATAATTAGTACTTCAGAATGTTCATGGAAAATAATGATTACTGATCAGATAGTCAGAGTCAGTAATCAGAGTGTCACTTTTGAGGTTTTGAACAGCTGCTGGGGGCATTTGGGTGTTTCTTCTGCTGTGACTGCCATCCGGCAGTAGTGTGGTGTGACGCTTGAGAAGAATGGGCTTTTAGTAAAATCACCAGAGTTAAATCATCCGACAGGGCATTGTTTCAAACCCATGAGCAGTATCATTTTTATTCGCCACTCTGGTATTCTTTTAATCCTAGGCAGTTCAAGTTATTCAATGGATCCTTCAGTATCTAGCGTAGATGGCAAAGGGGAGCTTCTGGTAGAGTAATGTCAATTGTTGTTAAACAAATAATTATAAATGGAATATGTATGAGTCCCTAATTAAGGGTCTGTTTCTACACCCACTACTATTTCTTTATGACCCCTCCCATGCTGGCTCTGGCGTGTTTATAACATTCAATATTAATATTGATGACTCTGAATCGATAGATTCGATATTTATTATGTGGTCATAAAAAATTATTATTTATTAAATATTATGTAAAAAATTATATATTATATATTGAATTTTTTGAACCCACAACACGAATTCAGTTTTGGCCCTTTCGGGAACAATGCCTATAATATGATGGGTGGATGTTTTTCCACGTAGGAAGAGAGTAATTACTATTAGTCAGCAATAAAACTGTTTCCTGTGTCACATCATGGAACCATAGACCATGGCTGGGACCAAATCAAAAATTTGACAGCCTGCTCATCGCATAAAGTTAATGATAATGCATTTAATAGCGTCCTTATCTCATTTAAAAAAAAAAAGATGATCTGTTAAATACATGAAGTAAAGTGTGATTGGTGGTGGCTTGCCAAAGTTGTGATTTGGTCCCAGCCCACAGCTGGTCCATAGTTAGTGGATAACACTGAACAGACCACTGAAGACTGAGGAATGGGGAGGGGCATCTGAATTGTCACTGCTTATTCGTCTGTTTTGGTCACTCTTGAACTTTACAATGTTCATTTTTTTGGCTCGTGGTGTTCAGACTTTTTGAACAAGCACGCATGTAATTCACACAGCGGACTTTTAAAGATGATTAACTGTTTAATTGTTTGATGCCTAGCTAGAAATTTGGTATAACTGTGTACTCCTTGATTGTCATTTAAAACGTCTTTGCTCAGGTGATATCCTTATATGCAAGATATAGTCTTCAAAAGGTTTTTTTCTACTGCGTAAACGTATTAGGGATATAAAACTTTTTATTTATTAAAAAGAACTAACCCACTTAAAAGTCACTTTGATGATAAGAAAATCTTAAGGAACGAAGTTCCATCCTCCTTATCTTTCCCCTTTGCCCTTTACCCTCCACATTCAGGATGGGGCTTTCAGCTTTCCTCTGGAGTCTGTGAAGATCCTGAAGACCCTGATGAACACAGACTCTGAAAGGGTCCATCTGGCTACGGGGGAGGCTGCTGGGGTCTGCAATGACCCCCGTCTGCCGGTGGAGTTTCACCCTGTGTGCCATGGAAAGGGAGCGGGCATGGTCTTCTCCAGATTGGGTGAGTTGCGAAAGGTGACAGAAAGGGAGATTTTAAACCCAGTGGCCCTTTGCCTGCACCCAAGGGCTGGATAACCTGTACCCAACCGCAAACTGATCCATAGACAGGGCGTGTGTTCCATGACATGTAAACGTAAAGGGAGATCCTGTACCCTCTTCACAGCTCAGGTCCAGCTCCAAACCAGACCTTGTCCCCTGAAAGGTGACCGGGCAACATTTATAGGCTTAATGATTGGCAGGAGGGCCGGCCTGAGACATGCACCAGCTGTTGTGAGGGGGGTTCAGAACGAACGCAACCGGCGGTTCACATGATACTGTTTACATCCGGCTCTCTCATCTTACTGCTATAATTTTTATGTATGCTATTAAACTAAAAAGATGTATGGTACTAAACTAAAAAGACATGATAAGGAACGCTGAAAGCTAGTGTCAAATTTCAACAAGAAATGTGCAATGTAAATATAATTGAATCGCTTTAATTTACAAGGTGTAAACCAATAATGTGAAGACAGTGACCTACCTAAGTCTTCGTAAAGATATGTTCCTGAAATAAAATTTAACCATCTGTTGTCTCACCAGCCAAAATCATCACGCCCCCGGATATGTGTGAAATCTGCGCCAATGCTGCATGTACTGGGTGCCTGTAGTGGGGTTTTAGGTGCAACTCAGGTGTAACTCAGCACTACAAGACCAAGCAACTTGCACAGATGGCCTGCAATGCCCAAGAGATTAATTTCCCTCCTCTGTGAAAACACAACTGTAGTTTGGAGGCAAGCTTTACAGCGCCAACCCAGGTTTATCGAAAGAGCCTTTGTCAGGATCAAAAGTCCCAGCCTGAGAATGAGTTGTAAAAATCGAGCGTTTTGTATTGAGACACTGTCCTCTAGTGGTTATTAAACAGACATAAACCACAGTCACGTGACCTCTGCTCTGTATTGAAAATGAGTTGTAAAAACCGAGAGTTTTGTATTGAGACACTGTCCTCTAGTGGTTATTAAACAGACATAAACCAGAGTCACGTGACCTCTGCTCTGTATTGAAAATGTTAATATCTGAGTATCATTCAAGCCTTTTTATTTTGTCCTTAACTTCAAAAAACTGTATTTTGAGACTCAACAATAATGTACTATTAGACTATTGTTCTAACTGATTATACCTAATGAAGATTTTGACAACTCTACTTCTTAACATTTTTTGCACAGTATTGTGTAAACAGAGAAAACAATCAATTTATGGTTTATTTGCTTCTCAACAATCACTGATTTAATTTTTGTATATATGAATTATATCAATTAAATAAATTTGGATGTAGTACATGGACTCTTCTGTTTCAATTTCAGTTTAACAGTTTAAAAATTATGAGAACCACTAATAGATGTTGCTATTACTGTATCATTGTAATTGTATCACTGTAAACTTTTTTTCTCATAATGAATGCCAATACACTACATCTTAGTTTTGTGACATGTACACATACTGACCAACAGAGAGAGCAATATTTGCATTTCTGGGTGACATTCAAAGAGAGACAGTGCTACAACTGTGAATGCCTGTACAAAGACTGCCCATCAGGAGACAGGGGCAGAGACAAAGTAGGGAGTCAATTGGTCCGGTCTTTTTTCAAAGGACTGTTTTCTGTTTGCACCTGTTCCGTCTCATTTGAATTGCCAAGCTCCACCACAGACAACTTAGTAAAAAAGTAGTAAAATTAAATGGCGAACAACTGATTGAGCACCCGAAAAAGAGTGCAAATTATTTAAAAGGCTGCACTGCCATGGAGAAGTAGCTTACAAATATACAACAAGCAACACTTCGTAAATCAACCGTCTGTTGGCATATCGTAATGAGGATGCATGGTGCGTAATCGCCCAGCAAGCTTGAAACACGCTGAGGAACCCAAACAAGGACACTCCAAATTGAGGTCAATCATGTAAAATGTGTGATAAGCACCAAACAAAACCGTCATTGTTGTATGTCTCACAGTTAACCACACAGCTCCAGTTCCTCACCAGATGTTATCAATCACTTCTCCCAACTCGTTTCCACTAATCATTCAATTAACATTCCTGAAGCCTGTGTGCACTGGTTCAATCAACCTTTGCTCCCATTTGCCCTGCACCTTCCAACTTAGTATTCTGTTCCACATAGTTTTCTGCCCCTCACTAACCTTCTGAGTGGTCACACCTTTGTTACTGTGGTCCCTGGATGCCTAGCCTAGCCTAGCCTAGCCTAGCCTAGCCATCTCAACTCTGTTTGCCTGACCATTGCTTTTGTCCCTGACCACGTCTTTGACCAATATTGATTGCTTTGTCCTGCCGGTACTCAACCTTCGCCTGTCTGACCTTCCCTCTCAGCACTGCAACTGGGTTCCTCTGTTTCTGTACCGTTACAATATGCCCCCTGTCACACAGTTTCCATTGCGCCAGTTTTTGCCTCAACATTGCTTTAGCATCAACTTGAGAGAGCCAGAGAAGTTTACTCCCAAAAGTAGACTAATCTTAATTCAAACTGTGCCATGAAATGTTGCGGTCAAAAGCAAGAGGGAACTCTGAACAATAGACAAAGGATTCAAAGTTAAAAATTATTCTTAAACAACTGAAATGTGTAGCTCCATCTCTTGTGTGTGAATGTAATGCATTGTAAACAAACCCTTGTGCCCCTTTCATCAAAGGACCGAAGTGAAACAAGTTTCTAAGTTATTTGCTGGCTAGTCTTTTGCGGTCCACCATTAAAATCAGTTCCTGGTTGGTCTCAGGAGTTCTCCCGAAACAAGTGTTCCTTCTCAAAATGCCACATGATGTTCTTTGCGAAATGACAGATAAAAAAGCCTTTAAAAAGCTCAAAAAGAGTTATATCTATGTCTATCTATCTTCTAT
This sequence comes from Hiodon tergisus, assembly GCA_025775045.1. Classification (NCBI taxonomy): domain Eukaryota; kingdom Metazoa; phylum Chordata; class Actinopteri; order Hiodontiformes; family Hiodontidae; genus Hiodon; species Hiodon tergisus. Next base: position 12,328 of record JAOVYW010073712.1, read on the forward strand.
TGGCAGGTTGTGCTTTTACACTAGGAATACAAATGTATTATCCTGGTGCATTATTTCAGCAATAATTATCTAGTGTATGGATCAGCAGTTTCCTTAATCAGTCTCATGAGAAGCCGTTACATTCCATATTGAGGTGTTGGCGATGTCATCCCATCATCCCCAGCTGATGCATGAGTGGGCGGGGCCCTGATGGCATCCTCTTTGCTTGTGTTTATTTTACTTGCTTGTGTAAGTTTTAGCAACTTCTTTTTTAATTAGCTCGACCGGAAAAACTTGTCTGCCCCGCACAAATAACTGCGACTTCTTCCTCTATCTTTACTCAAGCACATTGTTTCAGGGCGGTGTTTTAAAGTATTTAATTGTTCGCTTGTCATCACATCACCCTTCCTTTGAGTCTTAAATCATTTTTGAAATTTTACTAAGTAACTTCAACATATATTTAATCAACTGTTTTTAATAGTTTTTTCTCCCATTTCAACATTTAAACTTTTTAAAGGCTTCCCGGTACACTACCAGTTGCTTCAGTCATACCAGACTAGAAGACTGCTGCTGAGTGTTATTGTGTCTCTTTTAGCTCGTTAATTAGATTTCATAGTCTCTGTAGTGAAGTGGTATTTTCTTGCTTTGTCCCCATGACGTCATTCTGACTGGACTCTGAGAAAGGGTTAAGTTTGGGCCCTTTTGTGGCATCTACATTCACAGGCAGGTCTTCTTTGTCAGGTAGGTCTTTTGTCACTGGAATTAGTTTATTTTTTTCCTCTTCACTCTCACCTTCCTCATCACGGCCTGGTGGAAATTGTAAGCATTAGCAAGTTATTTACATCCTCTTCCTTTGAACTGTGGTCCATAGCCTGTTAGTAGTTCACATAACTACCTTCTAGAAAAGCAGGTTGTGGCTGAGCCACAGTTTTTTTAGGAAAAAGAGAAAGGTTAGATATTAGTCAGAAATTCCTTTAAAATATTGGGTTTTTGGTTATTTGTTTGTTATTGATTTGTCTATGTCACCTAAAACCTGATCTGGAAGCAGAGTCGTAAACCGAGTGGGTTTTTTTTTTTTTGTGTTGGTTTGGTTTTGTTTCTTGGCAGACTTGAAAAGCACTGAAAATTGCCATGACAGCACTGAAAAATTCCTTTTTAATGCCAGGCCAAAACCCCCTAATTTTCACATTTGTGATGCCCTGGTGACCATATTGACATAAGCTTCTTGTAATGGTTATTCTGGTTCCATTCCATTTTGTGTCAGATTGGTTGGGTAGGTACCTGTCAAGGTATTGTCTCAGGCCTATGAGTCCTCTCAATTCAGAGGTATAATTGGGGGCTATAACTTTGCTATGGATTCCACTTTCATTGGATCAGGGCGTACGCTGTGCCCATGCACACAGTGCCAAATACAATGCAGCGGTGATTGACACATCCGACGTTTCTATTTATTCAGTTTCAGACCTGCAGCCTAAAGTATCTGGAGCGCATTTGTCATTGTATTTTATCATGTTCTTCTCCTGTGGTGCCACATTTCAGGATATCATCTATGTGCACTGCTACCCCATCTCTTAATTGTCTTAAGAGTCTTCTCACACAGAAAATATTTCTGGGACACTTTTTATGCCATATGGCAGTCTATGGAAAAACACCTTTCAATTTAAGTTATGTTGTAAATGTTGATAAATCTCTTTCTCTAGTGGAATCTGCCAGAGGTCACTTGCTTATTAAATAGTGCATTTAATAGTGCAAATGCTAAAGGAATTGTTTCATTTTGGGAGGTTGTCGTCCAAAGTTTGCAGGACGTATTTCTTTTTTCAGTGATTTCAGGTCAACTCATATCCAGATAACAGATTTTTAATCATGCTTTCTGGTTCCTGCTTCACTTTTTCTTTTAGTTTTAACAGAGGAGTGAAGTATGTTGTTTCTGAAATTACAGTTGTTTCAGCACCAGTATCAATTTTGAAAATGTCTAGAGTCCACCTATAGCTCCAGACTCCGCATGTGTAATTGAGCTCTGGAAAAGTGTTTCTTCTGCAGTTACTTTATTGACCACACGAGTGCGATAAACTGCTGCAAAATTTTAAATCTTCTCTGAATTTGCAACATTAAGCATACCTTACAATATTATTTCCATGTGGATGTGTTTTGTCTCATCGGGTACACTTAGGCCAGGTCAAACTTTTTGGGTGGATGAAGTTCCTCTATTCCACTTCTGTCCCCCTTGCATAGTTTAACTGATTGCCCCATTGGATCAACATTCAAATTTAGTGTGCAACATTTCAAAGGTGGGTAAGGTACCATCTATGTGCAAGTCTTTTATTGAACTCATACTTTTATTGCTCCACAAACTGAAAAGAGGGATCAATTAATGAGGGAGGAAAAGAATGATTTGTGGACAAAGGAGCAAGGAGAGAGAGCAACCCTGCGATCTGACGCGTCGTCTAATCCTAACTCTTAGAGATTGGGACACCATAGGGTTATATTTTCCAAATGTCTGTGACAGTGGTAGTGCGGAATAAACGAGTGCAGTCAGAGAGGAGGGATGTCATGAAGCGCTCTCGACAGGTATATTGTCTTCCTCATAAGATCTGACTCGAAAGGAAAGGGCACGGACATAGCGAGCCTAGTAATAATACTGAAAATGAAGTGGTCCCATCCATTCAAACACCGTCGACCTCTGCAGTCCTCCATTTTAATTTGAGGGGGTGTTTCTATGAAATGAGAGATTGCTCTATCAGGGTTTGTAAAGAAAGGATGGGGACAGATAGAAAAAAAAAATAGTGCATAACAACGGAACATAAATTTTTATAGCAATACTCTTCCTGCCAAGGATATAATGAGACGGGACTGCAGATGAAGATCGCCTATTGCATGTTCTAGCAATCTTAATGTTATGTTCGACTACTGAAATTCACTCCTAAACTAGACCTCTCCAACTAATTAAAAATGCTTCTGCTCGGGTGGTCTTCAACCAAAGGAAGGTCATCTATGCTAGCTCCCTCCTCATCCAGAATACTGGGTATAGTGTTAGATGGGTTGGCTATATACAGTAATAGATTGTCTGCCTACAAGGAAACCTTATGTTCTCTTCCCTCCCTCAATAGTGAACTGAGATTGCTAGGGCTGCCCCCGACTAAAGATTTCGACTATTCGACTATTGGTCGTTATTTTAAGCCATTAGTCGACTAATCGAAACTTGGTCGATCAAGACTTTTCTCATCGACTAACGTTTGGTCGACTATTAGGGGGCAGCCCTAGAGATTGCTAAGGGCTCAATACAGCACAAATAAAAGGGGGGAGAGAGATACGTGCCTGGTAATACATTGGAGGGAGAGAATTGGAGTCAAGGGCTTTGAATACGTCAAGCAGTTGGGGAGATTTTAAGAAAGTATTGCAGAACTCTGAAGTGGTCATCGGGTCCTGGTGCTTTTGAGCATGTTTCTAATGGCGTGGCAACAGTTCTTCAAGAGGCCGTAATAATGTGCCTTATCTTCCCCGTCAATCAACAGAATGTTGAGGTTGCTGAGAAAATTAGAGCAGAGTCACCCTCCGTCTCGGAGGAATGCCACTGACAATAACATTGAGCAAATTTATTGTTAATCTTCTGTTCTAAATGGTCTATGAAGCTTTATGCACGTTTAGGTCAGGGAAATTGACAGACTTGATGATGAATAAAGGGCTCATCGTTACTACTGGGGGCATAAATGTTTGGTAGGATAGTATTGTAATGATGACCCATGACTGTAACAAATCTACTATGTGGAACAGTGGAGACGTGATATAAGAGGAGATAAAAGGGACAATTTTGTTCATTAAACCTTTCCCATGGATTTAAAATTAAATATTGATTGCAACAATTGTCCCATCTAATGTTAGGTATATGGTATATGTTTGAAACATTTAATATAAATATTCAACTTTCAAGAGAATTATTTAACATTTATGGTTGATATTTAAATATAGAGAGATATTCAAACACGAGAAAAAACTTGTATTTTTAAATTATATTTGTGATAAAGTTCAGTATTTACTTAAAGTAAATGCATTAAATGCAGCTGGGGATGATGGGATGACATCGCCAACACCTCATTTGTAAAAAAAAAAATGCATTTGAAAATAATTGTGATCTGGTAGTTAATAGTTGCATCTGGCACCCCATAATTCAAACCCTTTCATTCAACATTCCATGTTGTGTATTATATTAGGCTATCCCCTATATCACAATAACCCAGTCCCTAAGCAGATATAGCTGTCTTAAGGGTACCTGTTACGGAAGACCTACACAGATGGTTTTCTAACATGGAAGTCTCCCAAAATTACCAGTTGGTTTCAAAAGGGCAAAGTTTCATTAAAACCATCAATAATTTCAATGGGGAATGCATGCAGGGTAGCAGTGATCAGATTCAAGAGGAAATTGGTTGTCCTCGGTACATCTACGGTGTACGCCATTGGGAAGGGACGGTTGTGTTACAACAATGAAAAGCCAAACCAAGCAGTCCCTTGGACATTAAAAATAAAGGGAAGGGAAAGAAAAACATGGAAAACATGGCCTCCCAGATCACCTGGGTTAAATCAATAGTTTTACTCGTGTCCACAGAAAATAAATGTAGTCAAGCAAGTTTGTTTATTTATGATTCAGTTTATTTGGGAAGGTTTTTTCATTTGGAACACACATCACGATGAGACGTGACTAGAGAATGCCGGTTTTACACAGACGCAAAGACAAACCGACACACGTACAGGAAACATTGGAGTAAACACTGCATAACAACAAAATTCCTCTAAATGCAAGAATTCAGGGGCACATACGAAAAAATAAGATGCACCAGCTCCTCATTTCCCAGATGAGCTGCGATTAACAATCACGGAATTGCTTGACATCACAGTCGCCTGATTTATTTTAATGGTTTTAAGCGCCCAGTAACGGAGGAATACCAGTCAGCTAACTAAGTGTGTGTGTGTGTGTGTGTGTGTGTGTGTGGGGTGTGTGTGGTGTGTGTGGTGTGTGTGGTGTGTGTGGTGTATGGTGTGTGTGTGTGTGTGTAATAGCTTTCATTGTGGATGAATAAAGAAGGTTCGCTGATCAGGATCTTCAAATGAAACTAATTGCTTATTGGTTTAACTTTGTGGTTAATCAGATGAACATTCATTTTATTCCATCAACATTAAGGGAAACATCATTTATTTTTGTCAGCAGATCGGTTTAAATAAAATTTTGACAGAAGGCGTATTGTCTAAATACAGATGTCACTTTAGGAGGTTCTTGGATGTGTTTCAATAACTCAATTGTCCATTCTGATAGTGGTCAGGGCAATCAAAAGAACTTGCATGCCTGCTCATCATTGTAAGGAGGGCATCACCAATACTGAGGTAAGCTTAATGCTCAAATTGAAATGGGGGACAGCGAAATGTATTTCAATCTTGTGCTAAAAATGTTTATACAAACTAGAATGGAATTATCTTACTGACTGCCTTTACTTTACTTCAGGTAAAAATAAAAATTATACCTGACTACAATAGATAATGGATAATATACCCAGAGACAAGTTTTGGGAGGGAAAACTGTACAATAGTCCAAACAGGAAGTTGAAACACTGATGGATCACATATGGGGGTATGCAGCTCAGTGCCAAAGTTATAACGGTACGTTTCCAGGAATGCCATACTGTGACGTGGAGCTTGACTCGTTTTCTTTGGTAGTTTTTTTAATCTTACTGAACACTTACTGAAGCGAAGCAGGTGTATGTTCTCAGCAAGGACATGAAGGAAGCACTTATATTCAAGCATGAGTTTGAAACTGAGGACAGATTGGGTGTTTGGCAGCTCGCACCCCAACCCCCATCCGAAGCCCAGTGAAATCGCTTTTTCAGTTGTACGCTGGAGGCCTTCATCTCATTTAGCAGCCGCAGAGAGTTCAGCACTCTCAGCAGCCAGAAGACGGCCTCAAGGGAGAACTGCTTGTGTGGTATGACCCCTGAGAGAACATGGGTTTGAGTTTCAAAGGTCTGCTCATATAGTTTATTATTATTATTATTATTATTATTATTATTATTATTATATATCAAATTTCATCTTGAAGTTCACATAGCAGACACAAAGATAAACATTTTACTCCTCAAATATTTTGCTTTCCGGTTGGCCTAGCACATTCAGTATATCTAGGGCACTTGAAAACAAGAACAAGAGTGATCTTCTTGTTTGTTTATTTATTTATCAACTGGGAAAAAAAACCTGGTATAGAAAGTCAGAAAACAAAATAAAGTGATTCTGCCTTGTCTTTTGATTGCTTTTCCAATTTTTTTTGTGTAACAGCCAAGTACTTACATTCACACAGCAGCCCACATAATTCAGCAATTCCATTTTTAGCTGTCTTGTAAAGTTCATTTTCTTGCGGCCATTTGCTGATTTGTTTTACACATATGATAGCCCATCACTGGAAGAATGTAAGATGCCACGTGCCTGGAATCTTGTTAATTAGATATTTCAGCCTGGTGGCTGATAGAGAATTCTTGATTTCTAAACCTTATAGCTGTAATGCTAATACTGGCTGAATTGTTTCAGCTGTAAAAACTGGTTACGTAGTAAGTTGCTCTGGATAAGAGCAGTTAGTTTAGTGTACCACGGCTGAGGCCAAAGTGCTAGCCTTCATCAAGATGTCACCCAAAACCCTTTGTTCCCTCCGTTATTGTCGAACTGCAGTTCATGTGTTGTACTTTTTAAATGGGTAATCCTAAAGTGGGAAGGATCTTGTGCATGGCAAATATTGAAGCGTTTGTCTAGCGTATCTTTAACATATGTTAGCTTCAGACCACACTCTGTGGGATCAGCACAAATCCTTTGTATGCAATATTTCACAGTGCTATGCTTTGACTGTGCAGAACATGCTGTACTGAAACCACAGTTCAAATGGAGCCAGCTTTGTTTAAGCTATCCACAATGAGAGGAACAAAAATAACATTGTTGAGGTAAGGACACAGTATCCTAAATAGCCTTACAATGATCAGGCTGAAGACAAGGGTCTTTAACAAAGGATGTCGAAATAGAAAAACCATACACAAACCAAATGCACATCCATCAACTTGCAGCTGAATTTTTAACTAGCGTAAATGTGGCCACACTGGTCATCTGCCATCCCTTATTCATTTATATTGTAGCGGGGATGGCTAGAAGCGCTTCCCCCACCAATGGGCTAAAGCCATCCCCGCGGGGGCTGCTGGGAAGCCTGGCTCCC
>JAOVYW010073713.1:0-11182 GCA_025775045.1 Hiodon tergisus
CGTGCTGTCCTTGTTTCTGATATCCCACGTGCTGTCCTTGTTTCTGATATCCCACATACTGTCAGTTTCATTACTTGTCTGTTTTCTGAAACGGAGAGTCCCGGGCTGACGTCAGACATCCCAGGCCTTACTATCTGATGCGAGTACGCACAGTTACCAGGCATAACCATGGGCAGCTCCTCTTCTACATTAGGTTAGTGTGTCTCTTGTCAAAGAGACGGGGGAGCTTGTTTTGGGAAGAGAAGGAGGGAGGTTCTGAGAGGTGACAGTGGTCTACCGACTGCTGAAAAGCCTCTCAACACCCGCCCCCCCAAGTTCTCAAACAGTCCACAAATGCAGCCAGTCAGGGCAACCATGGAACCTGAAGAAACAAAATTGTCTCTATTTGATGGAACTATTAGCAATTGGCATGCATTGTGCTGGCCTGGACTGTAATACCGCATTTCCACTGGTATTTAAAACTTATAAAATCATGTACTTATACTCAAGAAATTATGTCAAATAGTTACAACAGCATATGATATTTGGTATTGCAAAAAAAAAAAAAAAAGAGTACTTATCTTTTGAAGTCACTCTGGGAAAAAAGGGAAAACAAAATAATAATAAATGAAATCACTGCGAAATGCCTAGGAGACATGAAATGCTAGTCTATGGGCGACTTTGTCTAGCTCTTATATTATACAATGCCATAAGTATAATATGTTATAATACAGAAATTAGAACTCTCAAAAGAACCTCACATTGCTTGTGAAAGGCCTTTGTGGATTAAGGTTAGTACTGGATGGTTTGGTCACTAAAGAAACCACCTCTCACTGGCCACCGGGACACACTGCTTGTGGGAGGCGTTAAGGATCTGAATGGCAGACAGGGTTTATTCTTGTTATACATCTGGTCATCCTAATTCATGGTTAAAGGGGCTCCATTTCCCTCCCTGAGGGCTCACCGACTCCGCGGTGTCCGTAGGAGTCCACCGCTAATCGTAGCCGATGGCTAGTGTCACATTCTTCGTAATCTAGAATTTCCTGGATCCCTCCGCTCATCACAAGTAGTCCCTGGAGGTGATTAGGCAAGAATGGGGCTAACTTTTATGGACTTGTTTAACTCGTCTGCTGCCATCTGCTGGAGTGACGGAGTATACGGGGACTGGCTTGTTTGGGTCCCTCGCAATACCGTAGACTGTAGGATCCCCGAGGTTGTCTACCTTATGAAATGCGCTTATATCGTGTGTCTCCTGGTACACCTCTCGATCCTCATATAAGTCTAACACATTCAACCATTCAATATGACCCTTTAAAGTTAGCAAACGTAAGTAGCGGTATTACCATATTGAGGATTGTCAATTCCTTGATGAATCAAGAACGATACGGAGAATTGGCCGTGCCCCTTCTCGCGCTGTTACTGATTAAATCAGCTTGTCGGGAAGGTTCTGCGAGGACGCGCAAGAAAATCACTATATATTGCAATACGACTTAGTCGTATTCCAAACTAAACATGATCTTTGATAACACGTGGAAAAAGGTACATGGAAACAAGAACAATACCTGACCCTGACTGAAGATTAGTGCAGGGTTTGGGGAATCAAAACCCAAGTTGGGAGGGGCAGGGCGAATGGGAGCAGGGAATGAACGAAACATGAGTTAGCGGAATGTTAATTTATTAATTAGTCGACTGAAAAAAGTGATGGAGTAACAGAAGAGGTGAAGTTGAACCGTGACGATTACAAGCCTAAGAGATGCAGTAACAGGGCGAAGGAGAGAGCAGAGTGCTCAGGCCTGCCCTGGAAGAGAGAGCTAAAAGGTGTGAAGAGTGTTAGTCCGTGCATTTGGGGCATATCTAAGTGCCTGCTCTGAATCGGGTCTGTCATAGAAAACAAAACTGAAAAAATAATAATTTAATTTGATGCAAGGCAGAGTTTTTATTGACATTTCCGCTTATTTGCACCATCTCATATCGGGGTCGTCTGGACTGGAACAATCCAGTAGTGACGAGACATGACTGGTTTGGTGAGACGTTTCACGGTCCCTGTCCTACACACCACAGCCCTTTGTGAGATATGCGCGAGCACCCCTGTAGAATCATATTTATCTGTGGTGACGCTGCAGAATCTGAGGTGCGGTTTTGTGTGTGTGAGCGTTCGTTTCTATTCACACTGGCAGCACACGGTGTATCTCCCTAGATTCTATTTAATTTTTTGTTTGCAAGTCTAACAGCTCATTCTTTTTGATGACCACTTTTCATTCAGCTGGTAATTAGTCGTAACATGACGCCAGCTCAGCTTACTCATTAGACATCTAGTCCAGTCATCTCAATGCCATGATCCTATAGTAAGCATTATCTCCCACGCATTCAATAGGTTACACGACGGCACGGTTGGGCCTTGCTAGTGATAAATATTTAGAATGTTTTTTGTTTTGTTTTTATTTCTCCCTTGATTAAAAGGTTCTTTAAAAAAAGCCAGGGACTTTGTTAAAGAATGTATTTCTCCAATGTGGACGCTGAGTAAACGAATGGCCAGCTCCGGGTCAGTTCTCCATATTGCTATTTAAAGCCCGAATGTAACAGCAGTGCCACCCGGACCGCGCGGGCCGGACCGAAGACCAACACGATCGTCCTCATCAACTTGAGCTACGCACGGACGGAGGGTTTATGTGAAGTAGACGCATTATTCAGCAAAGCCACACCAGTGTCCACAGCTTCCTGTCATATAAGAGTGCCACCAGTGGAGGGGTCCCTGAACATAAGTCCTGACTGCCATCCTGAGACCATGGCTACAAATCAATTGCTCCTTCTGTTGGTTCTCCTGCTTTGTCTCCCACATGCTGGTATGTCACATATAACGTTCTTTAAAAAAAATATATATATATATATTTATTTATTTATGTTTTATGTATGAAGAACTTTAATCTTCTATTTAAATTTCAGTTTTGATTGAGTTTAGTTTGAAAGGTATCAGACTATTCCTATTTAAAACTTTTATTTGGGAGTTTCTAAGGCTGTATTGTTTCTATTTCAGTTTTAGTATTGATTTACAAAAAACGTACTCACTGGTGTTCTAAAGTGCTGTGTTTCTTTGGACGCCATTCTCATCCTGAATGATTGTCGATTTTGATCATTGATTGGGATTATTGGATAAATCGCTCATTGCCGATTGCAATAAAATTCTTCATTAACATTTCAGACTCTGTTGGTGAAGGCATTATCAACGGAGATAAAGCCCAAAATACATCATTTCGGTACATGGTCTCTGTGCAACTGGACAACAAGCACAAATGTGGAGGTTTTCTAATAACTGACACCTTTGTGCTCACAGCTGCACACTGTAGTAGGTAGTTTGTATTTCAAATCTTTAATCTGTTTGTTTGGAAATTGATCTGCTAAAATTTAAAAGTGTTCCGTCAAAAGTTAAAACTGACCTTACCCAATGTTCTTTCTGTTGCACGGTCTATAGTGACAACTTGACTGTCGTTCTTGGCACTCACAACATCAAACCAGACAAAAAACTTACAAGATTAAATGTGAAATGCAAAATTGAACACCCAGACTACAAAAAAAAAACCTTTGCCAATGACATCATGCTTCTACAGGTACAGTGATAGTTTTATTTCCAACAAAGGAAACATCCCGGCGGTTCAATTCCCTCCAATCTGGCTTGTTCTTTTAATGATCAAGAGACTTACACTAAACTAATGGATTTACAATTAATCATGATATATACGTTACGGTTCCGAAGACTGTCTTACAGCACTAGCTGATTGTAATCGGTGTCTTTATGTCTTTGTCTATTTACACTTTAAGCTATCGAAAAAAGTTCAATTCAGCCAAAACATCAAAACAGCGAAAATTCCTGACAAAGACACACCGATTGCCGCTAACTCCAAATGTCGTGTTGCCGGATGGGGTAACACTCAAACAAACGGGAAAGCCGTTGATGACCTTCGCACAGTGGCCGTGACCACCATCAATGCTAAGGTCTGCCGCAAGGAGTGGGAACAAATTAAACGGAACATTCCAGCCAACACAATTTGTGCGGGAGGAAACACCATATATGGTGCTTGTCAGGTATGTACCCAAATTCACACTGATTCTGATTACGTTGGTTTGGTAGAGATTTTATCTGTCATCCTGACATTAGAATGTTTATCACACGCGGTGCACGGTTGAAACGGGCGTGCACGACTCATGTTTTTAGAAGCTAAAATGTATCCACATCTGGTTCCAAGAAGCAATAGAATTGTGTATAGATTATCTGACGTATTTTCCAACGAATGCCACTATTTTACGATTTTTATGATTTGAAGTTGGATGGAAAAATTCAAGGAATGTTCAGTTTTTGTATAACTGAACAAAATGTCATTTTCTTTCAGGGGGACTCTGGCGGACCTTTGGTTTGTAGTGGTGTAGTGGTGGGCATTGTCTCATTCAACTACAATAAAGATTGTGATTATCCAAATTTGCCCAATGTTTACACTCAGATATCCAAGTTCTTGCCTTGGATTGAGGAAAACATTAAAAGGAAGGTTTAGTCTTACGATGTCCATTTTCCTGGCTTTATGTTCACACCTTATCTATTCTAAACTGAGGCTTGTGAATGTCTCTCTGCAATTTATTTTTAGATTAACGCTTACATTTTAAAATATAAACTCATCAATTGTGGACCTGAAATTTTGAGCGATATTAAATGATTTTCCGAATGTCCTAAATGACAGCTGTGCTTCAGGAAGTCTGTGTTGCTTATATTATTCAATGTACAACACAGATGCAGAGGTTGTATGAGTTACATCAAACTAACACATTTCTTTAATAAACTATAAGGCTAGATATCATTTTTACTGCATGGATGCATTTGTATTGCTACTTAAAAAATTAAAAAATAATTTCATTCATCATATGTGTGTGGGATGTTTTTGGTAGAACTCGACAGTTCTTTTGATGTGGTGAAGGTTTGACATTAACGGCATGAAAGGAAATGATTAGGCTTGAGGCAAGCCACATGAAGAAGACTCTAAATTAACGAAGGACCCTAATACTGTACCGGTTTATTATTATTTATTTTTTTACAATTTAGTTATTCACTTAACTAGTAATATCTGAACAAAATGTACTGAAGATATCAAAACTTGCTAGTTTACAAAGACGGGACGTGCACATCTTAACTTCCACCTAAGAAACCACACAGGAATCGTAACTGACATTGTCATAACGAAAAGCGCTTCCCACAAATAGGCCTTCTGAGAAATTGACAGCTACATAGCTATTCATTTTAACCCTGCTAGTTAGCTGCAAGAGAAGCAGCTCACCACAAACGTTTGCAAAATTTCGCGGGCCTTCAGTACTGACAAGACCACCACCGCACAGAGAGACTGACAGCATCCACGATCTATCTGTATCTTATCTTATCTGACAAGCTCAAAATTGTTTCATAATTCAGTTCCGTCATGTCATTCTCCAAACTGTGGAAATACCTATTACATTACCCTTATATATAATAGTTATTTTTGAAATGCAGTCTGACAAGCTCAAAAACATTTCTTATAACATATATATACTTTAACCATAACCGTAAACACCGAAACCATTAGCAATCTTTTTAATTCTATTCAAGGTGAAAGTTATGTAGCACAAAGTTAATCGGGTGCAGTTTATCCCATGTTTTTTAAATATCCAAAATAAATAATCTACACAATGTGATAAATAGTTGACATGTTTATATTTATTTTTAACACTTAAAATGTAAATGGTTTTATACAAAGAGTCTATCCTTCGCTATAAAATATGGTTTAGGTAAATGGATTACAACCCAGAGCAAGTAAAACAAGTTTATAATTTTTTAAAATAGACAAATTATAATAGGGGACAAATTATATCCGTTAAAAAAAAAAAGCATATAGTTTGAACAGCCTGCATTTATATTTATTACAATCCTTGTAACTTTTGAGCTCAAATCAGAAAGAAATAAATACATTCCAGACAATGGAGGGTCTCTACTGAGCTTTTTATCACCTTAGCATAAACCAAAGAAATGCGAGTTTGCAGGAAAGATTTCCATTCCTTAATCACAACTGGGCTCCAAAGGGTTTTCCATTTTTAATTCCAGGGACAAGGTGTGTTTTATTCAAAGGCAAATATACAGTAAGTTTCCTGAACCCATGTGCATCTGACTATCCTGAAGTTTGACTGTCTGAAGTTTCTCTCAGTAAAAACGCCGAGAGATGGGGTCGTCTGCGTTCATTTGGCCAGGTCCTTCAAATACTGAATGCCTTGACTGGTGTATTCACGTGTTCTCGTGGGGGCAACCGAAAGAGCAGATATGGATTTCTGTACCCCTAAAGAAAGGAAAAGAAAAAGAAAAGATAACTTCGCTTTTTAGGCCGAAATTGTTCAGCTATAGTTGAGGAATTTACTTACCAGAGTTCCATGATTCAGTGGGAGAGAACTCAATTTTAGGTGGAGCTGGAAGCTGAAAGAACAATTCAAGTTAATCTATGACAAATCACCTAAACACACAGGAATCAACGATAAATGTAACATGTAACACTTACGGACTTGCAACAAAAACTATTTAGTTTTTTACCATAGCTAAATTACCTTTTTGCTGGACTATATTGTGTTAAAATGCGTAAAAGATCCAAATTGATGTAAAAATGTGACAACATATTCCTAGCACATACAGGGTGTTACAGGTCTTATCTGATACGATTTTGTTTTTTAAATCCTCAATTTTAGACAAAAGAGAAGCATTTAAAAAAAATAAAAAAAATAAAAACACTTTCATTGATGCGATACTTCCCACGCGCAGCACCCATGGAAAAGTTTACAGAACACTTTGCTGATCTCATGTAGCAGCTTAAACTTAAGACGATTTTGCTGGGAAAACCACAGAGCGTTTAACGGTCAAGTGACAGGTCACCGTAGCCCGCCTCATGCCCTTACCTCCAATCCAAAGTACTTCATCCACTCGTCCACTGCTGTGGGAATGGCAGCCTTGGCCTTGCTAAGAACCTCAGAGCCTTGTTCACTTCCCCCTAGTAGCCCTGTATCGTAGGCTATATAGACAGCGCCACCTGCAACTGTCATCTTTGTGACCAACCTGCAAAACAGAATATTTGGTGGTAATTTCCCCCTAATATTTTAAACAGAAATTATTCCATGATTTTTACCAAATATCTGTAGGTTGTAAGTTTAGTGGTTATAACTTTCTTCCATCTGTACCTACTTAATCTGTTACAGAGTTAATACATCATATTCACAGGGAAAGAGGTCAACCTAAGGCTAAAAAGCCTTCAAACTATCTCTTCAAGTAACTACGGTAAAGGTTAAAAACACTATAAACAATGTGTGATATAGTCATGGGGTGAAACCCCAAACACTTTGTTAATTATTATACATTCTTTTAAGTGCAATTACAAGCGGTACTGACCCACAGTGGTAACGAGCACGATAATTGAGATTTTGATTAATTTGTACTATTAAAATAAATATTTTCGTTTTTCCTAAATAGCCTAACAGGCTAGCCAGGTAGCACAGGCACAAAGACCATTGGCATACATTTAGTGCGACGTTAAAATATTAAAAGCGTTTGTAACTATTTATGGTTTATTTGAAATAATTACATTAAATATCAACCTATATCGATTTTAACAGGCCACTGTCATCTCAAACTACGGAAGAATGCTAAGCAGACCGCACTTCATGCGTTGTTTCAAGAAGCAACCCGCCGGATAATTCTTACTTAAGTACAGGAAAGATCTTTGCAGCCATAATGTGAAAAATAAAGAAGCCAATAATAGTAACTTATGGTCGCTAAAAGCGGCGAGCTGGTCAACACCGCCTGTACAGACAATACAAGGGCAAACCAATGAGTAGCCGAAACTGTAATATCAATAAAGTTTTTCCACACTTGACAGCTGACCACCTTGCACGTCAAAGCTAGTTTAATAACCACCGCAGCAGATTCGGCAATAATGAGATAGACCACTGTGATATATTAGTCCATCTGTAATTTTATATCGACCTACGTATAGTAAATATAATCAAAATACATATTTAAAAAGAAATTATCAAAGTTATTTAAAGCTATTACGATTTGTGAGAATATATATAAAAGAAAGACGATACATTTTCAAATCCAGGTCTCGCGATATCTACTATTCACTATCTACTGTGTATTTACGGCTGTGCTTGTAGTAGTTTCGAAACAGACAAAAACTATTGATAAAGGCAGAGAGCCAATGCTAACCTATCTGTACCAGATATCAGTTTCCATGGAGCCGGTGCTCTAAGACTGTAATGTTCTCGCTAAACGGCTATATATCTTTGTTTACTTCCGGGAGGATTTTGTGGACATTTTAGTGTATATATACAAAATAAATAGTATATATTAATAGTTACATATAAATTACAGTGCTTTACTGGGGGTCTTTACTTAACACAACTGATTGTTAAACGATCCGCGGGTTTTAATTTTTATTTAAACAACAATGGTGTTCAATGTTTTAAAAAAATGCGCAAACGTGTTGGCTGTGTCTGTTAATTTTATGCATGTAAGTCTGTAACCATTATGTACCATTGTCATTTTTCAGGTAAATCATTCTCATCACCATTCAAATACCTTTCTGCGTTTCTTTTGATACAAAAAAGGCTTGTATACATACATTTGAGAAATAAATGCAGTATCATACAAATAAAAAAATAAAAACACGTTTTACTGAAACAAAACACATGTAAAACAATGTATTCACTTATTACCCGATGGGTTCTGCATGGGGTAGCCTATGCGAACTATTGCACTGTGTATTGCTGTGCAAGCATTAATAGTTTTGCTGTTGTTATGTAACGGGTCAAAGTCATCCTATTTTACAGAGCTTATTGATTTCGGTCCAAAGGTCACACAGTCGTAGATAAGGGGACTGATAATGGTTCAAATAGTTTAATAAAATTAAAGAAATAAATACGGAAATCTCTTTGGTTTGCGGAAAGTACACGTGGCAGTAAAACACATTGCTTGGGAAAACGTTGGATTAGTTAAAAAAAAAAACACTGTTACAAACAAACTTGATCTTGGGAATAAAAGTTCACGTCCATATAACAAAGCAGCAGGTGTGCACCCGGTCCGAAGAACAGTATGCAGTAAGCACTGCTTGGGTCCCAGGAGAAGCACATGCAGCCCAGTTAGGATGTAGGTGTAGTCCGTGTCTTCTTTGCAGACCACCCCCTCTCACCCAGCACTGCTGTCGGAGTCTGTGTCCACCAGAACCACATAGCTGGGCTGACGTTCTCCCCAAAGCGCAGTTGAGGGGGTAGTGGATTGCATTACCAGATTGGTGTGCTAACACTAACATTTTTGATTGAACATAACAAAATAAAAAATTGTTTTATATTTTTGTTTTATCATTGGACATATCCAAGTTTTAAGGCCTCTGGGTAGCTACAAAAAACGTGAACAAAAGACAAATAATATATTGCACGATTTATACCTAAAAGCGAGAAATATACCGGCAAATCTAATTCAACTCAAACGTTATCCTCTACCGCCCTTTAGTGGTCAAATAAAATAAGATAAAAATAAGTAAAAGTAATTTTAGAAGTAAACACGGAAGAAATCTATCGTTTATGCAAATATTCGTTTTTTATAGTACTCTATATATATTTCAGAGTAATTTTAGAAACAACAACAAAGTTCAACTGCCAAGAACATGATTTGCATTGCGAATGAATTGCGAGCATTAGATACAATGTGTACAATATGAAGGTTATACAAGCGGATCCCAAACTTTTTGCCATAGAACATAAAAAAAAAACGTTTTTTTAAGCCTGAGGGCACTTTCATAATTTCCTACAGGGAGTGGAATATTTTTTTCGACGGTGGGTTGGGCCGCTGGCATGCATATTTCGATTAAAGGTCTCGAACCTACGTTTGGAAACCACACTTTATGCTCTTCGTGGTGTGAAATTTGTTACCGTGTTGTTTCAGGAAAACGGGCAGACAAAAATCAGAGGCCTAAAAATTACTGTAAACAGTAGCAAGGCTTCGCACACTGAGCCGCTTACGAAGTTTTCAAGTACACACCTGGCAGTTACGGTTCTTGGGGAGCAATTCAACGTCTATAGAGAGAACTTGGGAAGACTGGGGAGAATTTTGAAAAATATTGTATAAATAGCAATGAAGTTTTTCACTAAATGTGCTATAGCTGTGGGAATAGTCATATTTTCGTTCCTGTGGCGGGACGCATTTGATGAAGGTAAATTACTTGTTTTTATCGTTTCCAGTTGACTATATAGCCTCTATAAAAATATAGATATTAAAATTGATTCCACAGTATATTTTCTTCGTCGCTGTGTTTGCCAGATTTCTTATCAGATTTAACAATTCAGTCTAAATCTACGTTAAACTCATCAGTACCACTAGAACACAATAATCTTACTTTATTGACAGTACTTTTCGGTGTTTATCGTTCAACGGCCTTTCCCGGTAGGCGAGAGCGGAAATAGTTTTCAAAATATGTGTGTTTTTATTTTTGCTTTTTTGTGTTTTCATTTGTATTACTGCAGTCACTGCCTTTTCTACCTGTCTATTTCTGTCGAATTAGATAAACCTACCTAGATAGACAAACGGCACATTAGGCAGCTCCAACAGTGTGACTGAATAATGCGGAACTATGGTAATGCGCATAACCCACCGTGCGACTTTATTCTACTTTACTTTAGTGCATAACAATCAGTTTTTGCAGCATATTATGTGCTTAATAATACGTTCAAAGCGATCTTAACTTAATCGCCAATGTGGTGTTAATGTAGATTTGTTGTGCTGTTTTGTTCGTTGCCAATGGAACATAGTGGTTTATTGTGAAATCCTACAATGCGTTTTTTCGTTGGTCTTGGAATCTGCGGTCTGCTTATCTACTAATAAAACGTCATGTATGCAGGCATGTTGTCCCAGTTTAGCTAACCTCGACAGCTTTCGTATATCTATTGCTTTTCCCCCCAATGCCATCGGTGGCCTATGCATTTTGAATTGTGTAACGAAAATCAAATCTCTAGAGGTTCACTTACGTAAAAGAATGAGGAACAGGAAAATATGAGCCGCGTTATTTTTGACGGTGATTGGTACGTATATGGTTTATGGTATATACAATATTTTTTGCATTGACAAAACAAACTAAAAACTGAACAATACATTTGGAAT
>JAOVYW010073715.1:0-19534 GCA_025775045.1 Hiodon tergisus
TGTACCTGGGAGGTCGGCTCACGTGTGGAGAGGAGCCCAGCTGTTGTACCCAGAAGGTCGGCTCACGTGTGGAGAGGAGCCCAGCTGTTGTACCCTGAAGGTTGGCTCACGTGTGGAGAGGAGCCCAGCCGCTGTACCTGGGAGGTCGGCTCACGTGTGGAGAGGAGCCCAGCTGTTGTACCCAGAAGGTCGGCTCACGTGTGGAGAGGAGCCCAGCTGTTGTACCCTGAAGGTTGGCTCACGTGTGGAGAGGAGCCCAGCCGCTGTACCTGGGAGGTCGGCTCACGTGTGGAGAGGAGCCCAGCTGTTGTACCCAGAAGGTCGGCTCACGTGTGGAGAGGAGCCCAGCCGTTGTACCCTGAAGGTCGGCTCGCATGTGGAGAGGAGCCCAGCTGTTGTACCTGGGAGGTCGGCTCACATGTGGAGAGGAGCCCAGCTGTTGTACCCTGAAGGTTGGCTCACGAGTGGAGAGGAGCCCAGCTGTTGTACCCTGAAGGTTGGCTCACGTGTGGAGAGGAGCCCAGCTGTTGTACCTGGGAGGTCGGCTCACGTGTGGAGAGGAGCCCAGCTGTTGTACCCAGAAGGTCGGCTCACGTGTGGAGAGGTGCCCAGCTGTTGTACCCGGGAGGAAAACTCAGATCTAGAGACGGGCCGAGCTTTTGTACCCTGAAGGATAACTCTCATCTAGAGAGAGGTCCAGCTGTTGTACCCTGAAGGTCGGCTCACGAGTGGAGAGGAGCCCAGCTGTTGTACCCTGAAGGTCGGCTCACATGTGGAGAGGAGCCCAGCTGTTGTACCCTGAAGGTCGGCTCACGAGTGGAGAGGAGCCCAGCTGTTGTACCCTGAAGGTCGGCTCACGTGTGGAGAGGAGCCCAGCTGTTGTACCCTGAAGGTCGGCTCGCATGTGGAGAGGAGCCCAGCTGTTGTACCCTGAAGGTTGGCTCACGTGTGGAGAGGAGCCCAGCTGTTGTACCCGGGAGGAAAACTCAAATCTAGAGACGGGCTGAGCTTTTGTACCCTGAAGGATAACTCTCATCTAGAGAGAGGCCCAGCTGTTGTACCCTAAAGGATAACTCTCATCTAGAGAGAGGCCCAGCTGTTGTACCCTGAAGGTCGGCTCACGTGTGGAGAGGAGCCCAGCTGTTTTACCCTGAAGGTCGGCTCATGAGTGGAGAGGAGCCCAGCTGTTGTACCCTGAAGGTCGGCTCACGAGTGGAGAGGAGCCCAGCTGTTTTACCCTGAAGGTCGGCTCACGAGTGGAGAGGAGCCCAGCTGTTGTACCCAGAAGGTCGGCTCACGTGTGGAGAGGTGCCCAGCTGTTGTACCCTGAAGGTTGGCTCACGTGGAGAGGAGCACAGCTGTTTTACCCTGAAGGTCGGCTCACGAGTGGAGAGGAGCCCAGCTGTTGTACCCTGAAGGTCGGCTCACGTGTGGAGTGGAGCCCAGCTGTTGTACCCTCAAGCTGAGTACTTACCCCGAATTGCTTCAGTTAACATTCAGCTGCAATCACTAAAGTTAATTTAAAACAGTAAGTGATTTAAATCTGTCTCATCTGGATGAGAGCAACTGTTGGTCGAGCAACCACACAATGTAACAGGTTTTTCATTGACACTGAAAGATGTGTCAGTAAGTACAGTGAGAGGACACACCCTGGTTACAGTGTCAGTAATCCTGATACCCAGTAGGTTGAGTGAGGTTGAGGACTGGGCCCTACTTTATTTGCGCTTGTGAGAAATCCTTAGATTTAGATAATTGCTCTCATATGAAAGCACTTAAATTCAGTAAGCAGAAGTCCAACCCTGTCCAGATGTATGCTATACAGTGCTTTTTATCCCACCCAACTTCCCACCTACGCACAACATCTTCTGTACTTTTGAAGCCAGAGAGGCAACGATACTTCCCATGGAAACCATGTGACCTGACTCGTTTAGGAGTCCATGTGATCTGACTCGTTTAGGAGTCCATGTGACCTCACTCATTGAAGCATTTTGTGGCACATTCAAATAAAACATAAGTGTAAAAAAAATAAGCCTCCTGTAATCCCTCAGTGCTTTGTTCTTTGTTCCTCTGTAGCTGACGGGGCTGTCAGACGTATGCAGGAAAAGACAAATGAAACAACAAGCAAGTTTTTAAATCCAGATGTTGAAGCTGCAGACTCGTTGGGGCAACATCACTCCTTCCAAACAAGAACCCTTTTGACATGTTCAAAAGTTCAAGGGCTTTGGTGTGTGTTTCAAAATTTAAATCAGTTTTACTTTCTTTTTAAATTTAATCTCTAGCAGAAATAATTGGCTGTAATTAAAAATCCAGTGGCCAGGCCATTCATTATTTAAATTACCGAACAATAAGGGTCCTGACTCAGTTTTTAGAGTTTCATGTTTCCAAATCCTCAAAGATCGTTTGCCGTAAATTTACAGACACAGATACAGCAGGTTGTAAGTGGTGCCTCAAAACACTCCCCCCTGTTGCTCAAAAGCATCCAGCATTAGAGTCAAAAATGCATTTATTGATATTTTTATGCACTGTGAGGAAATAAGGTGTACGTAGCCAACAAGCCCTGTAAATAAACGCCAACAAAGTCACAGACCCGCCTTGCTCTAATCATCTTTGATTCATCCGCCTCCAGTAGCCAAGATTCATGTGATTTTTTATTTCTCAAGATTCTCGCTAAAAAGAACACACTCTAACATGGGTGCAAATTATGGTCAAAGACACCATGTGTTCTCTCTATCTGAAGTTAAGCCTGAAATGATGCAATGTAATTCAATCATTTTATGGCTTCCCTTTAGAAAAACGTATTTAATATTTGGGAGGGTTTCAAAAGTACTAACTCAATAAAAATACAAAGCAGTCTACATTTAAGAGAGAGGAAAAGGCCTCCTACACTGCAACACATGAACTGAGTCTTTCCACGTATTAATATCATTCAAATCTATGGCATATCCTGTTATCACATATATAGTTATATGCTTTATTGACCCCTGGGAGTAAATTCTGTCCATAGCTGGTCTGGATGAACACAGCCACGCATCCACAACAATGCAAAACGGGTGAAAACTTTATACATAAGTCAAATTTACTTTTTTTAAAGTATTGGTTGCATTGTCAAGTAAGACAGAAACGTAGCACGATTCTGAAATGCAAACCAACGCAGCTTTTGATCATGTAGTAGTACTTACAGCCCAATCAAGTGTACACCAATGGCGTCATAGAAGCCTGAAAACAAAGAGGTCTCAGTCATAGTCAGCAAGTCAGCCACACTATATACAGCAGGGTCGTTTGCTGGCTTGTCGCAGGTAACTTTGGCGAGCGGGTCAGTCCAGGGGTGTGGGATGTGATCACAGGCACATAAGGCATGCTCACCCTACAGTAGGCATGGCACACCTCAAGAGGAGCCTCCAACCGTCAAGAGGACATCATAATAAAGTGAACCACGTTCACGTCTATGACGAACATTGTCTATGTCTTAGGACAGAACATAAACTCTGCTATCTCGTGTGGGGGGTGGGGGCCAGAAACTTCACACGGGGTACACAATTATACACGTGTATGCATCATTTTCATTTTCATAAGTCATAGGAGAGCTAGACAAAGGCACAGCAAAATTGGCTCCTCCCTTTTCCCCAGCAACTCCACGAGGGATACAGGTGGAGATGCTGAGACCAGAGTTCTTACGTTTGCATACCTTGGGCGCATTTTAATTCCCACTGGCAAAACCCAATATGATGTCTCACGACTGTACACTAACCAGGAAAATATTTAGTCACTACTCTTTTTTATTTAATTAGAGAGACATATACGTGACACCTGCCAGTGTCTGAATTTGATATATAAACCCCTGCTTTTACATGGTCTCTTTGACACACCATATTAATAGCATCTATAATGACCAATAATGGCTCAAAGCCAGCTGACTGCGAACAATGGCATACAAATATCACAAGGTCAAAATATTTTGCTTTAGGGTAATTAGCGTAGCGCTAAATCTCTATCCCAAACCAGAACTTCCCCTTTGGCTCATTTCAAGCTGATCAGGTCCTAAGCAACTGACCAAACAAACTCCACTCAGAAGAGTTACAAGTGCACAACTTTATTGTGGGCTCTGTCCTGTGTTTCTTTTATGACAAGGAAATGCTCTTTAGTGGAAAATAAGCTCTCATTGCATCAGTTCTACAACAAAGAGAGGCATACAGTTTGGTTAAATCTTCAAACAGTTAAAATACGGTTCGCATGGGTTTTTATAGGTCAGTCTCGGCCATGACTGAAGGGAAATGGTTAGACTTCCATTTAAAAAAATCTGTTTCTCCAGAGATACATGAACTGTCTTTCAACTTCAAGGAACATAATTCTGTATACTATTTGTTATTTGGGCCTATTTTAAAGAAGCATCTTGGCCAAGCTTTCTTGTATTTGAACCAAAATAAGATGCGTGAGCAAACCAGACATAATTATAAAATTATGTCTGAATGATGTCACCAATGGTTCAATATGTGTTATTAGGAGAAACTGAGAGCTTTTTTTCATCCTCCATCTGCCATGTGCAGATTAAGCCAGCTTTTCAAGTCACCATCTGGTTTGTTTTTACCAAACATTTCAACTGGGATTTGAAAAGACTCTGCAACATCATGTTAGTGGACCGAAACCAGCCACTCTGTTTCTCTATGGGATTTTTCTAAATGACGAGTTACCAATTACAGATAATGATAATATAATGATAACAATGAGAAACATTGGGATTTGCAGACTAAATGTAAGGTTAATTTGCATGCGATTCTGATTTTAAATGAGATCATATAAATGCTGATGAATTAACAAACCAAACACACAAAAAACAACCCTTTTTTATCACCAAATATACAAATAATGCACCTTGGAGTGGTCAAAAACAACAGCCCTCCCAAATAACATAAAAAGCAGGCTGTGGGGACATCAGTTTCACTAATCGTATATGCTAACAGCTAACTCATAACTGTCAAATAACTGCTAATCGCTAATTGTAAACAATCCCATATTAACAGCTAACTACTAACCCACAACTGTTATCATACCAGCTAACCGATAATCTAATCAGAACCAGTGCAATTATAACCGCGCCATGTTGCCGCTACGACTGGTGTTAAGAAAATATTGGTATTTGGAATAACATAAGGCTGACTGACTCTGTGATTGTCTGGGCTCCACAATTTGAGCCTGTGATGGAAGCAGGAGCTCCCATCATCTAGTCCGTACGCCATCGTTTCCTCGGAGGGCTGAGTTTCCATGAGCAGAAGGAAGCGCCTTAGGTGTTTTTACAGTTTGTGGAGACCTTCACTTTGCCAGTAACATCCTGAATTCCCGGCAGTGACCCGGATTACAGCCTGGATCAAATCAAAACAGAAGCAGGCTAGTCCCACATGTAGGAAAGCACACAGCTTTCAACCATCCAGGATGACAAATCGGATGTGAGCAAAACCATGACGTTTTCATGTTATCTGTGACTGATGGTGTGACTGAAATTTGAAAAGGTCACTTGAACCAAACCAAAGGTGAACAATCAAGTGTTTGAACCACATTTATAAGGCAAGAAGGGTTCTAGAAGGTCAGAGAGTACAAGAAGGAAGGTCAATGTTTTTACATGTAAATACAGATTTAAAATCTAGTTTGAGAGAGGTTGAGAGAGGCAGAGCTCCTGCTAACACCCCAGTCAGACCTGTCCATGTTTCTCCATGTGGTGTAACCCCTTTCTTTTATAGCAGCATGTCATGTGATGAGCAGAATTACTGTTAAAACTGCATGTACATTTCCATAAAAGTGGGAAGGGGAGTACCGATATAACAGAATATGTAGCAGTGACGCTAACTAGAAGTAGGCTAGGGTGTTCACTAAGTGACGGGAGGCGTGACGAGGGCATAGAGCTCAGAGGGCTGGCTGTAGCCTGCTCCACCTCTCATCTCCTGCTCCTCCTCTCTTCTCCTGCCTCTCACCTCTCCTCCTAAATGAGAAACAGACTCCCTTTGCCCTGCTGCCTAATCCTACCGGCTTGCTTTTTTGTTGTTTTTGAAGAAAAAAAGGACATGCTCCAAAAATAGTTTGTAAGGGGATAGCGTGCCAAAGGGTTTGACTCCTTCTAGTCACGCAAGTAGCCTGGCAAGACCTGGAAAAGAAAACAGAAAAAAAAGAAAGAGAGAGAGGCGGAGAGATGAGTCTGGGGAATCTGGAGAAGTGGGCTCAAAGTGTTCCTCCATGCCCGCACCTCTGGGGCAGTCGTGTGAGCCTCAGTTACTGGGACTGTACCGGTTAATCCTCCCTCTGCTGGAGAGCCCCACCTCTGAAGGAGGTGTTCGGTTGTCCTGCTGCTGCTAATTCAAGCAATGAGTCTGTTACACTGTCACTCCCCCTCTTTCCTGAATTACGAAAAGAAATCGGCCATTACTTTTATGCAATTCTATCTATATTTATTGTTTGTGCCTCAAGCATTACAATTATTAACATCATTAGATAAGGTTTTTTAAAATATATATTAAAGGATTAAGCCGAGTTTTGAGTCCGAAAGAGCCTTAAAACCAGTGTTTTCTCTGCTCTGACCAGCGCTTGGCAGCTGCCAGGTCACAGCTGCTGGAGACAAAAGCAATGCTTTCCCTAAAAGCTAAATCCTATTTTGTATACTACCAAGCATTCAGAAAAGACAATGATACAGTGTTTAACAAATATTTTGAAGAAGTTTATTAAGGCTTCTGTTATCAAAACAGAAGAACAGGCACAGAAAACTGGCGGACGGTGCATGTCTGTGCTAAAAGATAAAAGCCACAGACTCCTGAGGATGCACACGCAAATAAAAACAAAAAAAAAGAACAGATGGGAAATCATCAGCAGCCAGAACTGTGTGGACAAACGAACAAGCATACTTTGTTTTTACAACACAGGATAAATAAATAAGAGTTCCTCGCACCTTCAACAATTTAAAGAAGTGTTTGTGGCTGAAGGCGACAATGGGGGGGGGGGGGGGGTGTGTGGAGGGATTAAAAAAAAAAAAGATTACTTAAACTTTCAATTGTACACCCCAGTCTGGTGATTGGAGGACTACCTAGAGGGTAACAGATCCAGGATATTTTGCTCCTGGGTGTACATCATGACCACAGGGGACTGCTTTGGCTGGGACAGCATTCTTTCTGGTAGGGCATTTGTCAAGTTAACGGAAAATGATCAACAATTGTGTGCTGTTGAAGGTTCTCTGGATGAGGACGCCTGCAAAGCAAATGGATTATGTAATGAATATTTCAAAAACATAGTGGCGCGTTGGTTAGCGCTGCTGCCTCACAACACCAAGGGTCCAGGGTTCGAGTCCTGGCTCGGGGTGCCTGACTGTGTGGAGTTTGCAAGTTCTCCCCGTGTATGCGTGGGTTTCCTTCTGGGCCTTCTGGTTTCTTCCCACTGTCCAAGGACTTGCGGATTAGGTTCATTGGCCATGCTGAATTGCCCTGTAGGTGTGTGTTGCCCAGTGACCTGGTGTCCTGTCCTGGGTGTATGCCTGCCAGGATTGGCTCCGGTGACCCTGACCAGGATAGGTGGTTTTGAAAATAGATGGATGGATGGATGGATATTTCAAAAACCAGCAAAAAAAATGCACACAAAATTGAATGTTGGCAACAGTGAGGGGAATTTTACGGTAATCAGCGGGGCTAAGAGATAGCAGCCATGATAACTAAGTGGCTTATGATTAGGGTGAGCCGACTGTTGTGGTTGGAAGTGCTCTCACACCTTGTAAAGTGACAATCTTAAAGGAACATGGAGTGTACCGGAGAAGGGAACCTCTGTTAAACAAGTCCCTGGATGCTTCGATATGGATGACCTTGCCACCTCTCTGCCTGACCTCACCCAGACATGGGCAATGAGTCTCCATGACAACGCTTCGCATCTTAGCACGGAGGGAAGGCATCCACCGACCTTCAGAGAAAGCGAAGTGGTACCCAAAAAAAAAGTGTCATCATTTGTACAAAAACACATTTTGATCTGGTTATTGGCCATATATGGTGCTAATTTGTCCTGATATGGCTTCTGAGAGCAGGTGGGGCGCAGTACTGAAGGTCCTTTAAGTTGCCTGAATCAAAATTACACAGGAGTACCAGGATGCCATGAAATATAGTATAATGAACATACACAGGAAATGTTTGCGGCTCCCCCCTTAAGAAATATATATACTGCAACTTGCCGACAACAGCACTATTTAATATTGGCCACCATGACAGTGTGAACAGCACTGTCAGAGGAGCCTGAGGGTTCGATTTTGTGTGTCTTTGTGAGATGCACTACATCCTGGAAGACACAGAACATTACATCAGTTAAGGCTCAGATAACTTCTACAAAAATCTGAAAGTATTTTAATAATGAAATAAGCATTTTCTTAATTAAATGGAGAAAGTAGATTTGATGACAAAACACAGTCTTTAAAAATAGTTTTCTTGCGTGTATGTGTACATGTAATTTACCGTAAGAGTTAAAACATATTCCACAGGTCTGTCTGAAAGAAAACAAATAAAATCCAACAGTTTTTCAAGGCCGCAATTAAACAACTATTTACGGGGCAGTTTGAAACTCGCCCTGTGCAGTCTCTTAGGGGAGTAGATAATTATACTTAGCTGCTAAGTGATTTTATAACTCACGTGTCCTTCTACAATCAGAATAGGACAATGGCCTTTGGCCATAAGATTGCGTTATCTGGTGAAAACCGATGAGTTATGTGATGTTTTTTTTTTCTTGCAATATTTCTCATGGTTAGACAACTGGGAATGATATTGGGAATCATACTTACATTCCTCAGAGGACTTAACTGCAAACTAATGAAGATTTCTTTTTCCTACCAACATGTTAGCAATTAAAAAAATGAATCAACAGATTCCAAAGCTGTCAAAGTTGAAGCCGTTTCAGTGACAAATGGAGGGAAGACAGTATTTCCAGACTTTTCCAGGCAAATGCTCATATCATAATTAAGAAAAATCTCACAACGGGGTCTCTCGATGAAGTTGCCAGAGACCGTTTGCTTGCTTTTGTTTCTCTCGCAGTTGTGCCGAGTTTATGTAATGCCCCCACAAAAAAGAGGATTTTTAAAATGGTAACATTCAATACCGCAGAACAGGAATCGAATCCACAATGTGCCATCACAGAATACATACCAAGCTGGATATAGGCGTTTAGTTAACAAAACCAACAATAGAAACAAACTAAACGTGTGCTCAGAACAGTGATACTGAGGAAATGTAAGCTTATAAACACTGACGGACAAGGCTTTCTTTCTCACAACAGCCTAAATAAGGCATTAAGTTCAACGTTAGATTTCTTTTAAAGAAGAGGCCTGGTCATGCTGGTCAGATGGTTTCATACCAGGCCCCCTCCTTGGTTTTTGCTTTCCTAGCTTCCTTACAAAATTAGTAGTAGTTGACATGGCGACGTTATTAAGGCTAGACTTCTAGAATATTTCCCCAATGAGATTAGTGTGTTAGTCTGTTTTAGGACAGTACAACAGTTCGTAAGTAGTCGCAGAACTTTGAAAGCTGACGACACAAGAAAATTCCCCTGTAAGAGACCATGACCATAGAGGACGGAACACCAAAACACAAGAATAGGACGCAAAACACGAATGCAGGGATGTCAAATGAAACAGCCACTTTTTCAGTTTGAAATTTATTGTTCTTCCTCTGCTTCAGTCTCGTGTTATTTGTCACAGTTACAGATCATCCTGAGGTTGTGTAAAAAAACGTGGCTCCTCTTTTAGAAGGAACGAGACACAAACTCATCACAGGTAGGTAAGCAGACTTGTAATCCACAAGCACGAAGGATGAGCAGCCCTTAATTACGGAGCGACATCTAGCGACATTCTTACGCGCGTTCCTCTTGTCCATTTTTGATTACAAAGGAAAGTAAAATCTTCTTTATTGGTGTTCTAGAAGGTTCACCTAAATGACTCTGGACTGAAATAACTACTTACATATCAGTGTTAACAGTCCTTTGGTAAGTCTCTTCCAGTTCATACCTCTACTGTACAGATCAGGAAAACCAGCAAAGGGCGAGGTTCCGTATTTGGACAGGAATCAAATGTTTTAATGTGATCAGTTTGTGAGAGATGAGAGAGAATATCATCTCTTTTTTGGGGTTTCTCAGCATCCTGTCAGATGGGGAGCCACTTGTCCTTGGTACTGAATCTCAGTGTGTTTGAAGTAGCTTTGTTGGCATTTTGTATGATCCACAAATCCATAAGATTAAAACAACAACAACAACAAAAAGAAAACGTTAAATCTAACTATACAGGATACTGGAAACTGAATTAGTATATCCGTTCTTCTAGTGAACGTTATCTCTTTTTTAATTATAAATACATATATATCAAAACACAGATGTATCCAATCACACATCACAGTCTTGAAACTCAACACGCACCACTATGGCAACACAACCATACACATTATTCAATATACACAAATTTACACGCATAACCTCCTGACATGAGCCGTCAGAAACCTTTTCTAGTCAGAAAACAAGTTCTTACAAAAATATATCAAATCAAAAAAGGGTCTTATTTTACAACATCTTCAAAGAAATTTTGGCTCCCCTTTAGAATGTGCAAACACATTTTTATATACTGGGTTGGGTACTCGTTGGAGGAATCTCCAAAACCAAAAAATAATAAGAGTGAGTCAATTAACACTGAAAGTAAGAGTGACTTAATCCAATCGGGACTCAGTTTAACACTGAAATGTATGAGTGACTTAGTCCATTCAGGACTCAGTTTAACACTGAAATGTAGGAGTGACTTTGTCCATTCAGGACTCAGTTTAACACTGAAATGTAAGAGTGACTGTCCATTCAGGACTCAGTTTAACACTGAAATGTAGGAGAGACTTTGTCCATTCAGGACTCAGTTTAACACTGAAATGTAAGAGTGACTTTGTCCACTTTGGATTCAAGTTTGAAATGTTTCAGACCCTCAACTTGCCAGCCTGCCAGTGAGCCAGTACAGGCCCGGTTGGCACTAATGTGAAATAACAGTTTTAACAGTTTTAAGGGGAGGGGGGAAGCTTGCTAAGTCATGTGGAAGCGGCCCTACATTGGGGGAAACTGGGGATGTCAGATCCTCATCTCAGCCCCCACGTTCGGCTCCAGGGAGTGCTCCATAGAGCTGATGGCGGAGGCAGAGGGACCTTGGCTGACCCCATAAGGCGAGACACCAGGCGACCGGGTAGTCGGTGACCGGGTGGCCAGTGGCGAGAGTGATGGAGAGAAGCTGGGTGACATGGCAGCCGAGGAGAGGGCGCCGCCTTCATTGCCAACGATAGGCGAGCGTCGTAGGGAGAGCAGCTGTGGGAGTGACCGCCCGAATGCCGGCTTCGGGGGCACGGTCTTTGCTCCTGGGTGGGCCACAGAGGTGATGAGGGGCGGCGGGTCAATCCTGGGCTTTGGGTCAGCTTTCGCCTTGAGCTGGAAGGACCTCCTGGGTGGGGGGGCACTCTCGTCCTTCAGTCTGGCAATCTCTGTGAAGACGCTGGCCAGGGGGTGGAACTGAGGGCACCAGTTGAGCAGGTAATCCCAGTTGTAGCTGCCGCGCAGCTCCTCATCACTGGCCACAACGGCCGTGAGAGAGCCGTCCACAGGAGGCTTCCCATCCTCGGGGAAGGCATAGTCCTTGGGGTGCGCCAGGCAGAGGCCCCGCCCCACGCTCAGGTATCCACCGCCCTCGTCCCTGTAAGCTGGGTGCTGACCGGCCAGCTGAAGGGTGCCGCTGAAGCTCCCTAGCTTCCTGCCTTTGAGCCACTGGGCGGCCTCGGTCCCCGGCTCGCAGGAGACATCTGACAGCTGGTCAGCGTCCTGTTGGATGCCGGAGTCGGGCCCTCGAGCTGAGATGTGCTCCTGCATGGAGGACGAGACACTGGATACGCGAGGGTACTCGTTGATCATCCGAATCTCATCATCCTCTGCCACCTCCGCCTCCGCAGAGCCCCGGCCGCTGGAGTGGGAGGGGTCCAGGGATCCCCCCCTGGGGTACGGAGCCCTGACCTCTCCGTCCTGATCATGGATGTAGCCAGGCAGGGTTTGGTGGTAGATCCTATCAGCCCCAGAGGCATCAGGCTCGTCCAGCTTCCGCAGGGCGGTGCAGGACGGCGATGCTGCCTCACGGGCTTGTTCTTCCTTCTTCCGACGGCGCGACCTCAGCAGGAAAAGGCCGATGGCAACTACGATTAAGACGACAACAGCCCCGAGGGAGGCCGCTATGACACTGACGAGCAAGACATTGACGTCCGAGACCAGGCCGAAGGAAGTACGGGTAACATCAACGGTCAGCCGGGCAGTTGCCACGCGGGAGGAACCAAGGGGACTGCGGGCTGTCACATCCAGCTCCATCTGCCGAGCCTCCCTCTTGGACCGCCCCCCTGCCACGTGTCTGCTGGAGCTATCAGTCTTCAGGAACACCACTCCAGTAGTCCTGTTGATGTCAAAGTAGGGCGAGCCACTGGTGAAGGAGTAAAGGACGATTCCGTCCACGCCCCCATCCTCATCGCTGGCATGGATCCGGCCGATGCTCTGTCCCTTCCTAGCCCCCTCAGGCACTTCAAAGGAGAAGTCCGGTGAGGCGAAGACCGGGTCATACTCATCCTCGCCGGTCACAAAGACCTGGACCGTGACCGTGGCGGAGTAGTTACCAGGGTCCATAGCTAGTGCCACAAAGTGGAAAGAGTTCACCTTTTCGTAGTCGAAAGTCGAGCGAGCCCACACCTCCCCTGACGTGCGATTTACCGCAAAGGCGTCCCTTCCGTTGCCAGATTGGTCCATAATGTAGTAGTGCAATTTGCCAAAAGCCCCAGTGTCATGGTCAATGGCGTGGAGGACGATGACGGGGGCATTGGGCGGTTGGTTCTCACGCACACTTACTGCCAGCGTCTCCAGGGGGAAGTAGGGCCTGTTGTCATTAATGTCCCTTACATCCACGGCAACCGGGGCCAAGGCATAGTGTCCCTGGCTGTCGACAGCTCGCACCACCACCACATGGGAGGATTGCATCTCCCGGTCCAGGGACCGTTGCAACCGCATTGCCCCCGTCCAGGGATCCAGTGAGAAGAGCTCTGTCTCATCCCCGGAGCTGATGGCGTACTGGACCTGAGCGTTGGGCGCAGAGTCCGGGTCCGTGGCAGATAAGCACAGAACTTCAGTGCCGGAGGCCGCCCCCTCGCTCAGCACCACGCTGTACTCAGTGCGGCCAAATGCTGGCGGGTTGTCGTTGGCATCGGCAACAGCAATCAGAGCGGTGACACTGGAGCTGCGCTGGGGCAGGCCCCGGTCTGACGCCACCACTGTGAGGTTGTACAGCGCGGCCGCCTCAAAATCAAGCCGCTCGGCTAGGACCAGGGCGCCCACAGTGCGGAAGCCCCGCCCCTCCACAAACCGCACGCTGCTCACAATCTGGAAAGCATGGGCCGTGTTGCCGCTGGCGATGGCAAAGTCGAAGGCCTGGTTATCCCGTGACGGATCCTCGTCCGTTGCCTCCAAGGTCAGGATGGTGGCTCCGGGCAGGAGGTCCTCAGAGACGGTGGCCCTGTACTCCGACTGGAGGAACACTGGTGTGTTATCATTGACATCAGACACCTGCACCTGGACGGTGACGATGGAGGACAGGACAGGAGTACCCTGGTCCCGAGCCTCGATCACCACGCTGATGGATGGACTTTCTGAGTCAAACTCCGCCCTCTGGTTGATGAACAAAGTGCCTGGAAAGAAAAAAATTTAAAATACAATTAAAAAGGTAGCTTTTGCCTTGTAAACATATCAAAAGCTTCAGATCAATTACCTTTTATGAATTAAGTATTCGGTTTAATTTCAATTAAATGTAGTTTTTAATTCAAAGAATTGAAACAGTTTAATAGGTATTCTAATGCAATCATTATATCCTTCATGGAGAAGAACCTTTTAACAAAAATAACATAATTACATTACAAGTCATTTTCGTGTAGTTTCGTGTGGCCAGAATTCATAGTGCTGTGTATGAGCCTTCCCAAACCTCTATTCCATGTGAGCTTAGTATTAACATAAACGTAAATTAAAGAGCTCTTTACCGTTGTCGGGATCAATGTAAAAGCCGTCTCTGGTTGATGACATCACTCTGTAGCTGACTCTCCCATTTTCTCCTGAGTCTCGGTCTGTGGCGGTCACCGTGATGATTGGACTCCCTGGTGGAGAATGCTCTGGCAAGATTACCTAGGAAACCGGAATGTAGCAAGGGGTTACTCCCCTATTATTAAATTGCCAACAACAACAAAACTACTTTTCTCTTATGGTCTAGGTACCAACTCGAGAGGTGCAACTATGGGCCCCGACATCTTACAGCATACATTACTTATTGGATTTTCCAGGAGAAACTGTCAAAAAACAGGGGTGTAGCCTAGGAGGGTACTAGTGAAGAAGGTGGATGGGTGTGGCCTGGGGGGGGACTAGTAGAGGGGGATATATTGTTGGAGGAGAGGGTTACCAGGTAAAGGTCCTGTGTGAAGGCTGGTGAGTTGTCGTTCACGTCCTCCACCAGCACCGTCAGGTTGACCTCGCTTTGGTGGCGGGAGTCGGATGCGCAGACGGTGAGTGTGTACCATGTCTTCTCCTCAAAATCCAGGGGCGCTGTCAGGGACACTCCTCCGCCATAGCGGTGTATGGCGAACTTTCCCTGGGAGTAGGAATCCAGCCGCAGCGTGTAAGACAGGACGGGTCCCGAGTCAACGTCGTTCCCTGTCACTTGTGTGATTTCTGTGCCGATCGGGGTGTCTGTGGACAGGGGTTCGGGAGGGAAAAGGCCAGACAGCTTTAAAACATTGGTTCCTGTTCCAGGCGCCCCCCCCGTGTCTGTTAGCTGTCATATCAACCGTCCTCTTCTCTTTCGGAATTGACATCTTTTGACAGTTACTGTCTAAATTCGGTGATTTCCAAGGATCCCGCATGTCACGACACCTTATACCCAGGGTTTTTTTTTTCTTTGACACAATGTTTCTTAAAACAAACGGATAATTCTGAGTTTTCAATAAACAAGTGAATTAATTAAGAACTAGAGTATCTAATAAGACCGGAGAACAAGGTTAGTGGTTGAAGAAAAAGACTGTGGTACCATAGAGAAGGTAAGAGAAAGTGTAAAAGTGGCTGAACTGGTGACTTTACGTAAGGTTACACACAGTAGTGATGTAATAAAACAAAAAGGTCAAAGGTCTAGTCACTTACTCTCGGGTATACGGAGCTCACTGGGCAGCGGGATCGTGGGACTGTTGTCGTTGACATCCACCACGACCACGGTGAGAGTGGCGGAGCCCGCCAACCTGGGGCTGCCCCGGTCTGTTGCCGTCACAACGAGCCTGAGAGGACAATAAAAACGAAAACCCAGTTTACAAGACCAAATTTCTCCCACTACTTTGTACCACTTTCTGTTTACATTCTTTCCTCTTTCACAAAGCATTTTTACAGTGGTTGTTTTACCATTCATTAAGACATAGGAACGTATTTTTATACAACACAAAGTGGGACGCCACCGTTAAATGAAAAGATCTGTGTAACAGCTGTGAAACTGAACACATGAATCCACTGCAGGCCCAGGAACCTCACAGTCTTCCATCTGTCAGAAACCCCCTCGACTGCATCGCACTTTTATCTAGAGAGCCGATTCTCTACAGATTGATAATGCAGAGGGCATACCCACCATACACCAATAAACATCACTTATTATATCCAAGGGAACTAATTTCTAGTTCTTTTCTTCACTTCCAAAATATTTTTTTTTTTATATCTAAGGAGAATTAGCTCCAGAGATACAGAGCAGCAGCTTTACATTCAAATAGTCGAGTTTCAAATTGAATCGGTTTAATTGAATATTTTTCGCATATATGCTGAATCTTTGAGGCCAGAGCATAAGCAGGAGGTGTGAGCAGAAGGTGTGAGCAAGAGGAGTGAGCGCTCACTTGGTGTGCGTCCAGATCTCTCTGTCCATGATGGCGGAGGTCTGGATGTTGCCGGTGTAGGGGTCGATCTTGAAGAGACCGCTCATGCTGGAAGGCTTGAGGGAGTAGGTCATCTGACCGTTTTGGCCCTGGTCTGGGTCTTCGGCCAGAACCTGAGGTTTGAGTGGTAACATGACCTCGTAAGATGATGCAGGACCAAAATGTATGCTTTTAAATGTATGCTATTGCCATTAAAATATACTGACACATTGATCTAAAGTACGTCCATATTATTTTATTATGTCTGTAAAATAAAACCACAACAACAACAAAGTATTGCACACTAAACCAGAAGCCAATTCTTCCAGCGTCAAGAGAACTCAAGCTACCCGACCTGAATGATAGGGAAGTCATAGCCCTCTGCCTCCCGGACGTATGCAATGTAATTCTGGACATGGAAGCGAGGTAGGTTGTCATTTACATCCTGCAGGATTAGATTGATGGCCATGAAGGAGCTAGAGGACACAGTTTCAGCCTTCACCACTAGGCGGAGTCTAGGGGTCTCTTCGAAATCAAGTCCAGTTGAACTTTCCACCCAGATCTCACCTAGTGGTAAAAACAGATTGGGAAGAACCAAGTATTGGAGATGAGGTTACTGGAAACGCAACATTTTTGTACCGGAGACACAGCTGTGTTAACCCTTTTCCTGCCAACTCACCTGTGGTTGAACTGATTCGGAAGGACCGCAGCCCATTGCCGCTGAAGATGCTATAGCTGATGTCCCTGCGGGAGCCGTCTGAGAGCTGTGCCTGGGCCTGCACCACAGCCGTACCTGGGGAGGGGGGAGGACATGAGACAGCACTCTTAAAGCGTTGCTGCCTCGTTGTGGAAACTTGAGATTGCTCAGTGTCAGGGAAGATTTTTCTGCGGACGGGAGATTACAGCACCTTTGGCTGAGTTCTCCTGAATGCTGACGTCCCTGCTGTACCGGGGGAAGCGGATGCCCGTGTACTCCTGCTCCCTGACATACACCAGCACCACCCCGATGGAGGACCGGGCAGGGCTGCCCTGGTCCATGGCCTCCACCACCAGCGTCCGCTGACTCTGGGTCAGGGACTGGAGCCCGCCTATGGCCTGGATGTCCCCAGTCAGGGAGTTGATAGCGAAACCCAGCGCCGGCCCAGCGAAGCGGTAGAAGACAGACCCGTTTGCTCCAAAGTCCCTGTCCTCGGCCCGCATGGTGGCCACCACGCGGTGGGCGGGGCCCGCGGCGGAAACATTGACGACCAGAGGGTCCCGGATGAAGAAGGGCGCGTTGTCATTGACATCTAGGACGGAGACGGTCACCCGGGCAGAGGTGTTGCGGGGCCCGGCTGGGGACGAATCCACGGCCCAAACCCAGAAGCTGTAGGAGGGCCGCCGCTCCCGGTCCAGAGGGGCTGCCAGCGTGATCCGGCCTGTTCCCGGGTCCACAACAAACACGCCGCCCAGGGCCTCGCCGGTCAGAAAGTACAGGACCTCCCCGTTGGTGCCCCCATCGTCATCAGTGGCCGTCACCTGCAGTACCAGCGATCCCACCAAGGTATCCTCTGGGACCTCCACTGTGTAGTCACTGCTCTTGAACCTGGGGCTGTTGTCATTCACGTCCAGGATGGTCACCTCCATAGTAGCGGTGCCGCTGAGGGTGGGCATACCATGGTCCTGGGCCACCACCGTCAGCATGTAGCTGGCCCTCCCTTCATGGTCCAGAGGCCTGGAGGTGGAGAGCACCCCGGAACCACGATCCAGATGGAAGTCCCCGGCAGGATCCCCGTCTGGAGAGGGGAAGGACACAGTCATAGGTACAGCAGACACAATAAGTGAACAACAGGGAAGGCAACGGGCAAGTAGCCAAGAATTCCTAAAAAATTAACACATGACAATTAGTTGTCTCGAAAGGTGGTCGCTTCCTTCATAAGCCTGTAAAATTACTCAAGATAACTTCTGTTCAATCAGAAGTTCATACATTCCACAACCGACCAGTTTCGATCCAGGAATCAAACACGTTTGGCAACAAAATCCTGGAAATCGTAAAAAATGAATAGTGGGACACTAGAGTGGGAAATAGTATCCATTAAGTTTCACTGCCCAAATCACCTGTGATCCTGTACTCCACCTCTCCGTTGGCCCCACTGTCTCGGTCCGTTGCCCTCAGGGTGAAGAGCTCCACAGGCTCCAGGTTCTCAGGCACCTCCAGGCTGTAGCGGGACGTGGTGAAGGCCGGGCTGTTGTCATTCTCGTCCAGCACTGTGACCTTCACGGTCGCCTTGG
Source organism: Hiodon tergisus (assembly GCA_025775045.1). NCBI lineage: Eukaryota > Metazoa > Chordata > Actinopteri > Hiodontiformes > Hiodontidae > Hiodon > Hiodon tergisus. Next base: position 18,243 of record JAOVYW010073715.1, read on the forward strand.
CGACATTTGGTGGCATACCACCATCTTTGGCGTACACTGCATACAGTGGGAAAAGGACAGGGTGAGAAGGTGACTAAATATTCGGCTTGGTAAAAGAAAGCCTGTCGCTTTCTCGCTGTAAGAGGTATTCGGCCCTGCACCTAGGGGGAGTTACCTGTCACAGTGTAGGTCTCTTGAACCTCTCGGTCCAGAGCTGCAGTGGTCAAAATGACGCCTGTCACTGGGTCGATGGCGAAGCACTCGTCGGAAATGCCCCCATAGTTCACCTGGCCATTGGTCCCTGAATAAAATTACTACCTTTAGTGGGAAAAAACTGCACATTGCCATGTTTAACAAGGGCTACCTTTTTCTAGCTTACATCGTTCAGGAACTGTATAGTTACAAGCAAAATTATTTTTCTCACAATACATATAAACACAGTGCTGCCCCTAAAGTGTTCCTTCTGTGTTTATTTATAATTTAGTTTCTCACACGGCCATCTAAATGCCAGATTGCGTGCTAACTGTGCTAACGGAGAATAGCCTGGCACAGTCATCTGTTTACCTCACTAATTGGTCCCGGGGAGAAAGTTTATAATCCTTCTGGTTTATGTGCTTCTGACTAAGCCCCCATCCCCAGAATAACAAACAACTCACGTTGAACATTACGAAACTGTTTCTACACCACTGGTAAAAAGAAGATCCATTTCACCGATCTAAACATAAATACAACAGCGCTGATCAATAATAAATAATAACCTGTCCGTTAAAGGTCGATGAACGACCAACAACATGATGACTTTATTATTTGACATCAAGACCTCTTCCATTGCATAGTTAACTGTGAGGCAGGCGACAGCCAGGCTGCAGTGAGTCTCGCCTCCCCAACGGGCTCACCTAGGTCTGGATCAGAGGCGGACAACGTCAGCAGTACGGTCCCAGGAGGCTGGTTCTCCAGGACCTGCACCTCCATCTCACTCGCCTCGAAGGACGGCGTTTCGTCGTTGACGTCAATCACCTGGACAGACAGTTTCTGCGTGGCAGAGCGCCGGGGCGTCCCATGGTCCTCAGCAACAATGGTCAGATTGTACAGGTCCGTTTCTTCGCGGTCGATCGGCTTCAGGATGGACAGGGACCCTACGAGGAGGGTTAGGGATAGGCAGATGTTCAGTGGTTGTCACAGAATATTCCAACATTCCATACTCAGTGTTTAAAAGTTTGACCTGAAGGTGGCAGGCTGGAGTCAGCTGTGGGAAAAGTGTTCTCCGATTCATCACAGGTTTAAGTCACTGAACCTCACAAACACAATCGGGC
>JAOVYW010073716.1:6662-19534 GCA_025775045.1 Hiodon tergisus
GAATTATTTTCCGTCACAGGGGTGCACAGGATGGCCTTAACGGACCTGTGTTGTGTCACAGTTGCTTGCTTTGGTTGGAGTTTTTGAACAAATGTACTTCATTAAAATAAATCAACGTGTAAATGATTGATTTTCCAAGACAAATGTGTAGGCAACCTAATGAAAGAGCACGACAAACGGCATGATTTTTGAAAATCTGCACCTGATCTGATGTGACCAAGAGATAAACTAAAAACTGATTTTATCTGACATAAAAAAGGGACTAACATTCGAAAAGAAACACTTTCAATTATTTTGTTGAGGTCACATTACAAATTCTCATTAACCTTCGCAGCAGATCTTTGGGAAATTTGAAACAGCTGGGTTAATGTCTTTCAGTTTAAAAGTGATTTACCCAGATGTTTTGAGCTAATCTTCTAAATGTTTGCACATAATGTGCTATAGAAACATTTTGTGTAGCTTTTTGCATTGTCTGTCCAGTACACCGTGCACTGCATATTTTTAATGACCAGCGTGACTGTGACGTAGCTTTTAACTTATTCCTTTATGTAAAACGTCAGTAGTGCCGAAGAGTGCCCACTATTTTAATTTAATTAAAAACATCACAAAACATCCTAGTTGCCTAGCTTGCTGTTACCAACAGAAAAAAATACCAATATAATAAACAAGTCTCAAAATGGTAACAGAATAACACTGATTCTGAGCTTATTGAATCAATAAATCCAAATATTCAAAACCAAGTTGAGACGTAAATGACAAAAAAATGGCTCATTGATCCAACCTGCCCATGTCTCATCATTCAGGTGTAAGACCACATCCTGTTAGGCCTACATGACGAAGAACCAGAAACTCCTTGCCAAACTAGTGTAGTCTTGTGTAGTGTGATTACTTAGAATCAGGTAGCAGTCTGGCCTGGTTTTGCCCAAAGCAAATTTCAAAAAAATTTCGTCATATTTACGCTTTACTCATTTATATTAACGAGATGTTCTATAATGTAACACCTATTAAATACTTTTTTTTAGAAGACATTTTAATAAAGGCTTATTTTCACTTTTGAATATTTGCCTTTATGACCTGTCATAGCTGTTGGTATGATAGTTCTATCCATTGAAAACATGTTTTTAAAATCAACGGAAAGCCACTCAAGAGGGTTTAACATAACATTTTGTTTTCCCTTTTCTCCATCTGTGAATGATTTTGCATGCATGAAGAAATCTTAAGCTGTGAAAAAACTGGCAGCAAGGGCTCCTCTTAACAAATGCTCACCTTGTTTTGTCCGTCTCAGGGCAACACACCTCTACTGATTTTTTCCTGGCATCATCAGTTTTTAGCAATTGTTCAAGTTCTTCTTTCCAATGGTCTTTCTAACTTATTTGTTATTGTTTTGTACTTCACTGCAAGTAAGGCACAAGAGTCACAGAAAAGACCTGGATCTGTAAATTTGGTAAGTTTATAAATCTACCTTTCTCTTATTTCATTAAGTTCTTACAAGAACAAAAAAATGATACTGTCTTTAGGCCAATACTTTCAGTTTGTTGTTATGATTTGACTATTTTTATTTTAAACTGGTGAGCATTTCTTTTTCTTGTGTTCCTTCACTTACAACAGCAATAAAAGAACTTCGACTAGCACAACATTGTTTCACTCGGCTTTACTTGTTAATCGTTCATCACACACATGCACACTGCACAGGCGTAACACTCAACAGTATTCAGGTAATCACTACTCCAAGCCAACAACAGTAGGTCCCATAGTAAATGTGTAACAACATTTATACATACAAAAAAATTCCTCCCTTCCAACCTACATTAAGATAAATGTACAACAATTGTAACTTTAACAGAAATAAGGCACTGTACAAATTTTTCCTAACAAAATCCTTTTTCTTGTCAACAATAGCTACAAGTCAAGTCAATTTCTCTCAGGGTAATGCTTGGCTTGTGGAGCAGAGTTAGTAGGACAAGGGAAACTAGCGGGTTCAACAGTCTATTGAGTCTCGGAGCCACCAATAGCAGGTGTTGTGAAGGTCAGTGTCCTGTGCTGAAGTTGATCTTAGCAGCAGCGGTGACTTTTTGAACATCTGAATCCAGTAGTTGGTCAACATGTCTCCTCCAGACCATGTCGGGTCCCACTCGATGCATGTCAGTGGTCCTGTCTGTGGCACGATTGTGCCAGATTTCCATTTATAGAAGGTCCTAAGATGTTTCTGGTTCTGTTTAGGGGACTGCTGTGTTTCTTGAAAATGCCATTGAATGCCTGGTATTTTCAGGTTCAGTTCTTGATCCCTGGTGTCTTCCCATGAAGAGTATGGCTGCCGTTAGGCCTGTTGTGGTGTGAACCGTGTTTTGGTACGCCAGTAGGAAAGATTAGCCTTTTTGCAATGACTTCCCTTCTGTGCCACATGCTTTCAAACTGTTTGAAGGACTGGACAAAATGCTCAGCTAGTCCATTTGTTGCAGGGTGGCAGACATGATGTTCCTGATCCCATTCGTCTTGACAAAACTTTGGAATGCGTCTCCGGTGAACTGAGTGGCATTGTCACTAACCAATTGTTGTGGCAGACCAGTGCGAGAGAACAGTGTCCGCAGGATGTCTACAGTAGTTGTCGCTGTTGCGTGTTTTACCGTGAACACTTCTGGCCATTTTGAATGGGCATCAACCACTACCAAGAACATCCGGTCCGTGAAGGGTCCAGCATAATCAATGTGAACACGTTTCCAGAGTGTTGTCAGCCACTCCCATGTGTGCAGTGGGGCAGTCTGTGGCTGTCGCTGGGTCAGTTGGCAGCCACTGCATGCCTTGGCCAGGTCTTTTGGCTGTCTATACCAGGCCACCAGACAGCTTCTCGCTAAGCCTTTCATTTTGACTACTCCCAGATATCCCTCATGAAAGTGCCCTAAGCACTCTGGACCACAACTTAGGAGGCACAAATACTGTAGGTTTGCATGTTAACTGTAAGATACTTCCGAGATGACTTCTATTTCCATCCGTAGGTAGGCTTGAGCAGGGTCTAACTTTGAGAAGTGTTCCCCGCATGCCAGGGATGCGAAAGTATCCTCAATCCTCGGCAGCGGATACTGGTCTGTGTGTAGTACAGGATTCACTGTGACCTTGAAATCACTACAGATTCGTACAGAGCCTGTCTTTTTGACAAGCACAATGGTTGTTGCACCAGTCAACTTTAGAGAGAATGCTGTGATCATCTAACCCTTTTGAGCTCTGCTTCCACCTTGGGCCACGGTATGGGTCGAGCTTTGTGAAACTTTGACTTTGCAATAACTTCTAGTGCAATCTGTGCCTTCATGTTCTTCAGAGTCTCAATTCCTTCCTGAAAACCTGCTTGGCTTCCGACAGTAGCTTTGCCAGTCTCTCATCAATGGAGCATTGGTTGTGCTTTGAGGTGAGCTGTAAGGTCTTTATAGACTGCCATTTAAGCTAGATGGTTCTCAGTCATTCATGTCCAAATAAAGGCACACCTTTGTTTTTCAGTACATATAACTTATCTTCTCATAATTCACTTTTCACTGTAAGTTTTCCAATAGGAGCTATTTTTTTGGTCTGTATACATTTTTTACATCACTGAGGTAGACTTCAGTTTCACTTTTGGAAAGTATTCCTAGTAGTCTTTGTGAGAAATAATTGATAATGCTGATCCTGTGTCTAGTTCCATCTTTAACATCACTCCCTCTACCTCAGGTGTCACCAAAAATGTTTGTCGATCTGCCTCTTTAAGAGAGTGTAACTCAATACATGAAAAGTCTTCTACATCTGAATCATTAAGAGTCTTTTTCCCTGACTTTTTGTTTCGTGTTCCAATTTTCATGCCGTTTTTGACACTTTGATTTGTGCATTTTCTTTAAACCAGCACTTGGTGGGGTCATGTGACCGTTTCCCACAACAAAAACAGGCCTGTGTTTGTTGTTGACGTTTAGTGTAGAAATGCATTCACCATTGCAATTCAACCACATCCTTAGCGTCCATTTCCATTGAAATAGATATCTCCAGTGCCCGAGGCGAGCCGACCAAGCTCAGCAATATATTCCGCAGTTGACTCCGTATTAAGTTGATTTCTCTCTGTGAAACTTTTCTGTGCAGGCTTGATTGGTGCTGATAGACTGCGTAGTAAATTATAAATTTAGGCTCCAATATAATACAATCAGGAGTACCGCGCCTTATCGCGCATCTTCTATTTCGCCAGCAAGACAATATTGCTCCAGCCTTTCCACATAAAGTAGCCCACTCCTCTACGGTACTATCAAAAGTATCAATTTGACCAACACATCCCAACAGTACTCAACAGTAACACTCAACAGTATTCGGGTAATGACTACGCCAAGCCAACAACAGCAGATTTATACAAAATTGTGCCATAGTAAATGTGTAACAACATTTCTACATACAAAAAAAATCCCTTCCAGTCTTAATGTACGATACATTAAGATAAATGTAAGACTTTTGGATTAACTTTACCTTTTTACAATTTATAGAATTTTATTAAATTAATTTTTATAGGCTACTGTAGTAATTTGTATAATTTTGTATAGCTTAACAATTTTAGGGTTAACCACTACATAACGCAGTATCAATTGAACATAATTTCAAATCCAATTACACTAATACCATTTCCAAACACATCAATATAAAAGCACTGGAAGGTGTACGAAATCGAATCATATTTCCTTTTAATTTAAACTAGTTTAATGTAGTTTTTTTTTAATCTACCCAATTTTTATAAAACTCCATTAACTGAAAAAATATGTCCCATAATCCCATAAAGCTGCAGTTCTATATATCTAATGTAAATGATAATTTATGTCAGAGACATTTATTTTAATTACTGGGTAATGCCGATTTTCCTCTCTTAAAGCCATTATCGGAATTGGGTTAAAAAAATCGAAAAAGTGTTTGGAGGCGGGGGCTTCATATTTTATCCGTCGGAGGGAGGTTCCTGTGTACCATTGGAATTTTCTGCCTGTTACTGATTTGCAAAGCAGAAGACGATCGCTTTGGATCGGTAGGGACGCAATTATAAACTGGACTACACATAATCATCGATTCAACAGTTAAATTGACGCAACTCCCTGATTGCTATAAACATGTGGCAGCCAGCGACAGAGCGATTACAGGTAAGACCACAGTTTTGCATTTTGCGCGTAGGTCTTGGCATTACTTATATTGTATAGATGATGACATTAGTTAAATAACATTGTACTTCAACGTAATGTCTGTAGGTATTGCCATTTATGCAGCCATGGCTATGCAGAGGCTATAGATACTTATTTACGGCCTCCGGGTATTTGATATACAAAACCAGAATAGCTTGTGGAAAACCTCGGTGCAAAAGGTTGGCAATATCAGCGATGTTTGAAAGACTGGTAGTTATTTGAATATAAAAAATAAAAGGCGCGTTACTTTGCCAGCTAGGTAGCATACTACGTGCAAGTACAGTGTACGATAGACTAAATGAATTAAATTAAATTGTTAGCTTAGGTGACTGTGTATACATGTCAGTTTCGCTCCCTGCTGCAGTGATTTAAATTTTTTTTTTTGTTCATATATTTAAATGTAATGACCAATTATGTAATTGCTATTTTCTGAATGGTTATTGAGACGCATTTTCATCCCAAGCGAGGTACGGTTAGTCAGATGTGCTAAGAAGCTTGTTTCACGTCTTTTCTCCAGTAATCTTCTACAGATGGCTGGAAGACGGCTTGCCAAATGAACTTGCACAATCTCAGTTCTACTTCTTGCACTTGGCTCGCAACAGTTCGCTTAAATCACAGTCGCTTAGTAAACTTCGGACTAATATGTTAAACGACAACCAACATTTATTCCGTTTTAAACTATTATATCGTAATATTTGAATGGCAATAATGAATAGGTTACATTCAAATCGGCGTAACTATTACTTTTTTAAAATATAGTTTTGCATAGCCTACACTCACGTTGTCATGCTCAATGCTCATACTTTAATGTACACGTTATTTAACAAACCGAGAAAAACAATTTTAAAAAAAAAAACTGCTTCTCTGTAGCGGTCGGGATTCGCCATGCTGTGTTAAAGCCTAGAGCTGTGTTTAATGACCGTCGTATTTTCTCAGACAGAAGGGAGGAGGTAAATTGGAGGGCTACGTAACAGCTACTCTTTTAAAACCTCAGTAACGACAGACATCTCGAGTGCATATGTCTTAAATGTGACTATAGGGAATAAGACACCCACAAGCAAACATAAAAAGACTGTTAAATCAGAGATTAACGGATTCTCATTAGTACTCTTAATCCTATATCATTACATTTGAGGGGGGGGGAAACCCGTCTGCTTCCAAAAATGGCCATTTCTAATCTTTCCGATTTACGAAGTCTTTCTGTTTGCTTACCTTGGGATGTCTACCCTATGTTTGGTTATGTTTAGTCTATGATGATACGTCTTTGATCAAGGACGTTGTTGCCTGTATACAGTATATGTCATCTTTAAACATCTTTGTGGGAAGTTCCCACAGAACGCATGAGGTTCATTCTACCTGGTAAGGATGGTGCTAACGTTAGATTGTTGTCTTTTATCGCCATAATGTTTTTTCTTGTTGGTGGTAGTAAAAACGGACTGCAAGGTTCCCTCATTCAGCTTTGATTCAGAAAAAATTAGGAACTGCTTTTTTGTCATAGGAGGACTGCCCTCTGGTGCTTTGTAGCCCAAAAGCATCTATGACAAAATTACATTCACTTACATGTAAGCTCATATACAGAGTGAGTCCCTATGTAGAAACACACACATATATATATATATATTTATATAATATTTGTTTTTGTTTCACTGCATACCCACAATGTCCATGGTGAGACTTGGTTTAATCGCTTGTACAAGACTATGTTCTAAACCAAGTTTAAGGTGTCCTTTGTTTCAGCATGTCCAAACAATTTTGAAGACCAAGCTGAATGTGCTGACTCTGAAGAAAGAGACGTTGCCGACAGTGATATTCCAGGAGCCAGAGGGAATTGAGCTATGTTCTACTACAACACTGAAGACGTGGCCCCACAGAGGTTACAAGGTACCTCTGATACTAGGTCCTGGTACAGACAGACTTGGGATTCATCCGTTGTATTGTATTTCATTGATAGTGGAGTGTGGATTTACCCTCCTCTTTTCCTACCACTGTCATTACTCATGTCTCATCTTCATTCTATTGTCCCAGCAAGTCAGTCTAGGTAACTCCAATTGTCGGCTTTTAGCTCAATGTGTCCATTGATGGGGCTGGACGTTCTGTCTGTTCCTTAGATGTTAAAATAAACAGAGCACGACTAAAAATATTACTTTACCAAGAAGCAACTGCAATCTGCAGTCCTTAGAATTGCTTTTAAAAATTATATGAATTGGAAATGCATGAAAACAAGAAGTCACCAGCGATCAACAGGCCCCTTAAATAAACATTTTTGGGAAGAAAAAATTGGTAGCAGTGGTATCCATGGTAACCCCATCTGGTTTGTTCACAACAAACCTAAAGAACAGATCATTTAGTATGCAATGAATGCAATGAGGCCTGACCTATCCCACTACTGCCCCCTGTTAATTAATCTGAAACTGGTGCCCATTTTCTTACTGACCAGGCAGCACCATAACCATTCATTTAATATTGGTTATGGCACTGTACATTTAAAAACCAAGGCAAATATAGTGTGTTATTACAGCATCACTTCCAAGAAGCCGTGATGTGCCAGCATTTTAATCAGCACGGGTCGGTTTTCTTTCTTCTGGCAGCTCAGGTTGCTGTAGGGTTGCAGAAAGTCACATCAGCACAAAGTGAAAGACGTTCTAAAAGCCCTGCTGAGCTACTTTTAAGGTTATTTCGTCAGATGTCAGAACAATGTTAAATAAGCATCAACCCGGTTAACTATAAACCCCCCCGGTGTAGTCCAGCTCTGAAATAAATTGCTATTTTGCAACAGGCCAGATTCTTGATTCGTTTTTTTATTTTTTGTTTGTTTTATTTGTGCTATTCTGTGTTGGCTCTCATATGGAAATAACCATTGATTCCTCTGTTTAATTTTAACGGCTCATTGCATACATTTCATACTAAACGATCTGTTCTTTGAGTTTGTTGTGAACAAACCAGATACCACTGCTACCAATTTTTTTTTTTACCAAAAATGTTTATTTAAGGGGCCTGTTGATCGCTGGTGACTTCTTGTTTTCATGCATTTCCAATTCATAGAATTTTTAAAAGCAATTCTAAGGACTGCAGATCAGTTGCTTCTTGGTAAAGTAATATTTTTAGTCGTGCTCTGTTTATTTTAACATCTAAGGAACAGACAGAACGTCCAACCCCATCAATGGCCACATTGAACTAAAAGTTGGCAATTGGAGTTACCTATTCAAATGGGCCAGCAACCATATTCCTCAGGCACACTCTCTCACAAAACTAGCTAAATCTAATGTCTTGGGGAGAACAACCAACCTCTCGCTTGGCAGACAACAGCCTCTAATACTCCATGCAACACAAAGAAAATGCTACACTGTAGAAGTACAAAATACAAAATGATATGTGAACAACTGAGGTAGTGCATGTGTTGCCTAGATCCTAGCCCCCAGCAACACTCTGCAACTGTTATACAGCTCTTGTGGTACAGCATCATTGTATCACGGAAGACACGTATTCTGCACCATTCATATGAGTTAAAAATTTTTAAACTTTCATCATACGTGCCATACCTTTACATAAGGCCAACACCAGGCAGTATAAGTTTTACATAAAGCCAGCCCCCCACTAGATTATGAGCACAGTACCTGTCTCACACTAGGCAATGAGCACAGTACCTGACTCACACTAGGTTATGAGCACACTACCTGCCTCACACTGGGGTACGAGCACAGTACGTGCCTCACACTAGGTAATGAGGTCAGTACGTGCTTCACACTAGGTAATGAGCACAGTACCTGACTCACACTGGGGTACGAGCACAGTACGTGCCTCACACTAGGTAATGAGGTCAGTACGTGCTTCACACTAGGTAATGAGCACAGTACCTGACTCACACTGGGGTACGAGCACAGTACATGCCTCACACTAGGTAATGAGCACAGTACCTGACTCACACTGGGGTACAAGCACAGTACCTGACTCACACTAGGTTATGAGCACAGTACCTGCCTCACACTAGGTTATGAGCACAGTACCTGCTTCACACTGGGGTACGAGCACAGTACCTCCCTCACACTGGGGTACGAGCACAGTACCTGCCTCACACTGGGGTACGAGCACAGTACCTCCCTCACACTGGGGTACGAGCACAGTACCTGCCTCACACTGGGGTAAGAGCAGTATTTATGAGGCCTTTTCTTAGGTTTAAGAAGTGTACATAAGGGCTGGACATTGAACAGTGGGTCTCATTGTACATGAAGTGCAGCTACTAACAACAGTTATAAAGCACATGTTATGTTAAACAAGCATTTGCTTATTTAATAAAAATAAAATGGTTTGAAGCATTTTCAATTAATTCCGAATTGTGGAGAATATAATTTAAGTTATCCCAAATCCAGCATTACTACTGACAACATGGACACTAGACATTACATATGTTGCTGCCAATAGTGAGCGGCGGGGTATGTGTTTCAAGAAGACTATGTACACATCCCATGTACATTCTGTGTGTCTGACCTCACTACCCAACAGTTTGAACCGGGTTGTAAGAGACACACATAGCTTTCTTTCAGGACTCCTAATGGAAAGGCAGGAGGTGAGAAACAGAACAAGCTCTTGAGTGTGAGCCGGCTCGACGCTGAAGCCTTTGCTTGTCGACATTGTGGCTGCCTCGCGACTCCTTTGCGAGTGGACCCACGAACCCACTGACCATTGAAAAACAGACGTTTTCAGTGTTGGTGAAGGGGGGGATGACTTTCAAGGAGAGGGTTTAAGAACAGAAATAGCAGCATGTTTTAACAGTACATTTCTGTGGCATAGTAGGTAGTGTTAGTCACATCGCCACTTGGGAATGGTGACTAAGAAGGCCCGTCTTTCATTCCTACGAGGCCTGCCTGTGTGTTTAACCAGGGTATAGTGGAATGTCCAAAGCAGGCCAAGGGGTTCAGGATGTCTCCTCCTATCTCTGTTTCACTCTGTCTGAAACCAGTGAAGTTGTTTTCATAGGACGTGCCAGAGCTAGTCTTAGTAAAAACTCAGTGGTAAAATATGCATCAGTTTATCATGAATTAGCCTCGACTCCAGTCACTGTTTCAAAATTCAAAATTCAAATTCAAATTATTTTATTGTCACTCAACTAGATACAAGTGCAAGTAGTGAGTGAAAGTCTTGGGCGCAGTTCCAATCAACACAGCAGTTCTTGTAATCACAATAAACAAAATCTGAACAATAAATTACAATATTTTGCATCGAAAAACAAGGTCGGCCTAGGCTCATTGATGCACGTGGGGAGAGAAGGCTGGCCCATGTGGTCCGATCCAACAGACGAGCTACTAGCAATGGTATTCCCTGATAGCATTGGCCTCTTTCAGCAGGATAACGTGCCCTGCCACAAAGCAATAATGGTTCAGGAATGGTTTGAGGAACACAACGAATTCAAGATGTTGACTTGACCTCCAAATCTCAATCCAATCGAGCATCTGTGGGATGTGCTGGACAAACAAGTCCGATACATGGAGGCCCCACCTCGCAACATACAGGACTTAAAGGATCTGCTGATAACGTCTTGGTGCCAGATACCACAGCACACCTTCAGAGGTCTAGTGGAGTCCATGCCTCGACGGGTCAGGGCTGTTTTGGTGGCAAAAGGGGGACCTACACAATATTAGGCAGGTGGTCATAATGTTATGGCTGATCGGTGTACAGTAACTGTACAATATACACAAATAAGAGATGTAAAGTGCAGTGCTGATATGTATGATGATTTATGTCGAATCAGGAGTTTAGAAGTCTGATCGCTTGGGGGAAGAAGCTGTCTTGTAGTCGGCTGGTACGGGTCCTGATTCACCTACTCATGCAGATGTTACTATGGACCATAATGTCCATCTAAAAAAAGCAAAAAGCTGTTTCATGCTCTCTTCAACCCTTTGGGGTAATTCCTATTTCTGAAAGTCAAAGCACAGCTGTAGGAAAGGAGAGGGAAAGACTTGTGTTTGAAAGACTTTCAAAAGTGCAACCACTCTGTGTTCCGACTGGGTTAGAATGTCAGGTCAACTCAGTTTAATAAACAAGTCCAGGAATGCAAGTGTGTTTCCTGCTGGGAGCTTCAGTGCAGAAGTTGCCATTCAGTTAAAATAAAGCCATCACTCTCTAGTCCCAGGAGAGTATTGTCAGCCAGGATAGCTTAGCTGTTCACGCAGTCGGTTTTGCTCCATTTTGCAGTGCTAAACTGTGGGTCTAACTGTTCACTGCACATTATCACTTTAGATGTAATAATTACTTTTCTGGTGTTTTTGAATGTGTATGTTTTGTCCATAGGTGGCATACCTTGGGAAGGTGGCAATCCCAGGGACACAGTTCATGTCGGGGTGCACCGAATCAGCAGTCATCGAGCTTCTGGACCGACGGATGGCCCCAGAGGAAGCCATCCTAGAGATCCGCCCCTTCCAGGTGAAACTGCACCATATGAACAGGAGGGACGAGGCCACCATCGCCATGGACATCTTCCAGGTGGCACGCATCGCCTACTGCACAGCCGACCATCACGTGAGCTCCAATATCTTTGCTTGGGTGTACCGTCAGATCAACGATGACCTGACCTTCCAGATGGATTGCCATGCAGTGGAGGTCAGTGGAAAGCTAGAGGCTAAAAAGCTAGCACATTCCATGATGGAGGCTTTCCGCAAGACTTTCCACAGCATGCACAGTGAGGGCCGTATCCACAAGAGCAGCCTCTCCCATGTAGTCCCTGAGGACTCCACCCCAGATGACGGCTGAGCCCGTGCTAGCACAGCTCCTGTGTAGAGCAATGATGATTGATAACAACAGGATACTGCTGGGGGGGGTGGTTGAGGTAAAGTAAATAAAGACTAAATATAAGCCAAAATGCGGAGAAGAGCCATGCCCCCACCCGCACTTTGAGCAAATTATTTTGACAGTTTCACTTATGTTTGAAGCATGTGACCAGTCTTTGGAACCTCAGTGTGTTCCGAAATGTTTTTGTATTATGTAAGATTTCCGGCTGGTGTAACGTTTGAGGAAGTTTCTCTGAAACCAGTTGAGCTTGTGTTGCATAACGTTTTCCTGTCTCAGTACAAGGTTCAGAGGTAGAAGCACTAAAATCGTTTCCTGAAACAGATAACCTTTCACTACACGTTTCCAGTTCTTTATGTGCTCCGGATGCCATTAACACCTACAATAATTTAATGTTGAATACATGTCAGAATTATCAGCCAACAACAATCAAATAAAGCTATTGGCTTGTTTTCTTATGTTTTGCATTTGGAGAGCTTAGCTATTAGAAAATGCATAAAGTGTATACTTATCTTTCTGTAATAGATAATGAAATTTAAATGTATGTTTTTAGTTTTACTAGATTTTTATGTCTTTACAGTCTGACTTGGTAATAATTGTTTTTTGGAGAACTAGCTATTAAGAGACCCTGGTTGTTTAAAGATGGCTGGCTAAAAAATGCTGCTAGCCATGTGAATCATTTCAAGGTTTCAAGGTTTATTAGCTAGCTTATAAACCCTATCATGGATACTAACATTTGTCAGCTTGTTTCTATATCTCCCAATAGAGCTTAGGGTTTTCAGGTACCAGCACGTGTAATCTATCCTTCTCAAGTAGGTATTAAAGAGATCGTTCACTGCAAAGTTTGAGGAAGGAAGAAGTGTTTATTTTCAGCGTGAAACTAAAGCGACTGGCGAGAGTTTGCTGAAATTTTGCGTTTTATTTTGA
>JAOVYW010073718.1:0-19531 GCA_025775045.1 Hiodon tergisus
GGACCAACTCAATATTAATTCCTATGGATTTAGAATGGGATGTCATAAAAGGTCCTGTAGGTGTAATGTGTAGGTGTCTTTTGTCCTTTTAGTGTAGCTGTCAATTGCTAACGTTTTGCCATTTTTAAAGTGGCATATTTGAAAAGTTTATTATATTAACAATAATTTAAGCAAGATATAATCACACAGTCAATTGTTGTTTTGCCCTCTCTGTTTCTCTAGCAAAGCAGCTTATATCTAATTACAGTGCTCCTGGTCGATGTTGTTGGTGAGGGAGACATTGTCATTGCCCACAGGTTTTGCCGAATGGGAAGTGGGAAAAACACACATAGCTGGCACCACTGTGAGACACCCGCCAGAATTAAATATCATGAGTCACACAGCAGAACTACTATGTTTTTTCTTGTCTTAAAAATAAATTAGATCTTCATTATTTGGATAAGAAGATAATCTGATTATGTTAAACTAAATTCCTATTGTTGATAATTGTTAGCTAATAGCTTAATCCCATGCTAATGCCATCCCTTCGTAAAATCGAAAAAACCTCAATATGTTCCACTCACACACCTGTCCGGTGAGGCACAGCTCAAGTTTCCCGTCTTGCACCACGTAGATGCTGCTGTCGGGCTGTCCGGGCCGGAACACATACTCCCCCTGTTGGAGCTGCAGGAATACCATGTGCTTACATAGCTCCAGGAACAGTGGCTTCTCAAAGTGGCCCAGCACCCTGCAGAGGTGATTGCACCAAAGGGTTAATCCACTCACACAGACTGTGTAGATTGTGTATGCACTGGCTGTCAATATAGCCAAGAACATCTCGTAAGGGAATACAAACATACCATGGATGTGGACTACTAATTCAACTGTATAGTTACTAATTAAAATATTTCTTAGCAGACACCTAACCAGAGCAGCATAATGTGACCAATTTGATTTCACAGTTTATACATTTACACAGTCGGATATATAGTGAAAAGCTTCTTTTGTAGTTCTCAAAATGGATTCCAAACCAATAACAGACTGGCTGTAGACACACCTGACATTCTTGAGCATGTAGAGCACCTCGGAAGGCAGGTGGGAGTTGGCCACGTCAAACTCAGTGAGGTCTGCCTCCAGCACTGAAGGTGGGGGCTCCTTCATCTGCAGGGTGGGGACCTCCTTCTTAAAGCGAAGGATCCTGTGAATGAGAGAGGGGGTAGAGGGATATTAGGAAATAAAGATGAAGACATGGTGTAGCAACAGGAGTAAAAAATCTAACACCTTATCCCTAAAACTAAGCCTAACCCTAACCCCTCATGCCTAACCCTGACCCTAACCCCTCATGTCTAACCCTAAGCCCTCATGTCTCATGTCCAACCCTAACCTTAAACCCTCATGTCTAACCCTAACCTTAATCTTAACCCAACATACTGAAAATGATACTCCCATTGGTGTTCAAGCATACTTTTTGGCAATGTTGAGCATCTTTTGCTTCTTCTTGAGGCGGGGGCGCGAGGAGGAGGCATTGCCAACCAAGGAAGAGGTAGACTGGGACACCTGGGGGGAAATATGGGTCAGCAGGGAAACGTTAAGAGACCAATCACCCGAACAAGTGGTTCTTTCTCCAAAGCCCATGCCCTGTTGGGTCGCCTACCTTCCGCATGATCTTGCGTCCGTAGAACATGACCTTATCCCTCTTGCGGAAGCGATATTTGGGGGCCTCCTGTGCCTGGAGGTCTGATGGTCCCACCGTGAGACAAGGGGTTAAGGAAAAGAAATTAGTTGAAAAAACAAGTACTTGAACGCAGCACAAGAAACGAGCCATCTTGAGAGGAACGGTGAGAAACCAGAGCCATGATGGAATCCTAAAAGGGTGTTCAAAGAATCTGGAGATAAATCTGAGATAGAGAGCACCGAGAAGAACAGAGGCAGAAAGGGGTGTTTGGGGTGGAGGGCACTGACTTCGAAGCTGGATCCTCCGCAGGACGAAGAATATGAGGATGGCGATGAGGACGATGGCGACGCCCGCACCAATCACGATTCCCACCATCTACACAGTAGTAAGTAGGAAGGGGAGGAAAGAGGAGGTGGGGAAGTGGAACAGGACGGGTTAGGAAAAAAGATGGTTACATTTTGACATTTTAACAAGACAATAACGGAAAAAAGTACGATAGCATTTAAAATGCAAAAAAAACAATAAGAGAAAACCACAAACTAAATCCCTCAGCCACTATACGTGCTAAAGCACCAAAAATGTGTTGTTAATATCACACTCTGGGTCGCAGCTGCATTTCACACTAACCATGCTGGTCTGAAGCTGCTCCTCCACAAAACTCTGGAAGCTGTCCTGCTGACAACAAACAGACAGGACGTCAAACTGCGCCTTTCAGTAACCTCCTTGGTCATCACTCAGGTGGAGGCGGGGTACAACAGACAGACTGAAGCAACAGCAACAGCCATCATGACCCCAGGATAAGGCCTCAGCCTAGCACGATGCTGCAGTGTAAACAGAGCTACTCTCTGGTCCTGAGCTACCTAGAGAGAGTGGTTAGTTAGAGAGGATCCCGTGTCCAGTGTTATCAGCCATTATTGATCTGAAGCAGCTGTTACTGATCTGAAACAGCCATTAGCCAATGCAAAGCCCAAATCAAAGCAGGTGCTGAGCCATCTGGGGGGAAGCTGCCGACCAACAGATGGTCATAAGAGCAGCAGAGGCATTAGAATAGGAGGGGTCGTTGGGGGGGGCTGGGGCTCACCTCTGTGGGGCCCAACTCCTGTTCTGAGTTGCTCTGTCCCATTCTAACCCCACCGATGCGCAGAGCTGGTCCATCAACAGCCACTGAAAGGCAAGCTGGACACACAGGATTCAGACATTACATACAGGTATACTTACATGTACACACACACACACACACACACACACACACACACACACACACACACACACACATTACAAACATTAAAGGTATATAAAAACTCAGTGGCCACACTGACCTGTTCACAAAAATTGATTGTTCCTACAGACAGTGAGTCACATGGACATGGCTTGCAGGCAGACAGAAATAGAGGAGTTCAGTTACTGTTTGATTAGAATGGGTGGAATAAGAGACCTAGGCGATCTCTGAAAAAGCAGCCCTCCAGGGCATTCACGCACAGTTTACCGTGAATAGTGTGACAAATGAATAACATCCAGTCAGCAGCAGTACTGTGGGTGAAAACCACTTGTTGATGAGAGGTCAGAGGAGAAGTTAATCGTGTAAGTTAACAGGCAGGTCGCCAACAGGAAAATAATGGCACAGTACAATAGTGCTGTGCAAAACGGCATCTTGGAACTCAACAGTCCTTGTCGGGGATGGGCCACTGACCACACTGTGTTCCGCTCCTATCAGGAAAAACATTGCAATGAATCCTGGCAGAATCAGGTTTTGGGGTAAGCAGCATTAAATCTTGGACCTATCCTGCCAGTTGTCAATGGCACAGGTCGGTGACTACAGTGTAACAGTGTGGAGAATGTTTTCCTGGCACACATTAGGTTCCTTGACACAAACCGAGAAACATTTTAACACCACAGCGTATCCGAATATGTTGCTGACCAGGTGCATCACTTCATGGCTACAGTTTACCCTTCATCATATGGATACTTCAAGCAAGATATGTCCTGTCACAAAGCAAGCATTGTCTCAGTTTGGTTTTGGGAACACGATAGTGAGTTCAGTTTAATGTATACACAAAGTAATATATAAATACAAACACACACAAACACAGATATATACCCTCACTCACATACACACATGCATTGGTTTTACATCAAACAGCTACACAGAGGCTGTTATCTCAATAAGAACAATCAAGAATAACAGACTGACTGTCCACCCCCCAGTGGGACCTGCCTCAGGGTATGATCCCCAAATCACTCCAGACATTTGACACTCAGCACTGACTGATATCCCCATATCACTACAAATTCACATAAAAACAATTTTTTTAAAACTATTAGCATAATTATTTTATTTCATTTTTCCTAAGCGATTTAACAATTAAAACAAAACAGTCCAGATAATACAACAACCCTCCTCTTCCTTGCTTCGTCTACGGTTTGGTCTCTTTATCCATCTCACGCCTCCTTCGCACTCTATCCCAGGGAAATCCCACACTAATAAGAGGATGTTGGACCCTGCCTCCTGGTCTCCTTATCCTCACACAATAACACAAATTAGTAATAAAATGCACCCCCACCCAAAACACTTCTTCCCTCTACACCAGCATCATCAGCTGATACTGCACAATGAAAACACAATGAAAAACATAAGTCCACGGTCTGGTACTATATTATTGCTTATCCGTCTTTCGTGTTTGGAGGTGATCAAACCCAGCTGTCCACGTTTTTAGACGACAGCCGGCATCCCTGCATGTCATTGTCGACCCCAAGACAATACAGCCAGTGTCCACATCATGGAGAAATATTCCCATGTCTACGCACAGCACATTCTGGGACAGAGAGCTAACACAACAGGGCCCTGTGTTTCGTGCACCACAGGTCTCATTGTTACGTCTTCTGCATGAACTGCCATTTATCTCTGAATGAATAACAACAAAGCGAACGCAATTAAAACACCATCAAATGATTTTCGGTTAACATTATAAGAACACCTACTCAGATTCAGAACAAATAAATAAATAAAAACACCACTGGAGTCTCTCATCTCAACCATTCCGCAATGAAGTGCACATTTCACACACACACTGATTGACCAGTACAACATTTCGGTTTTAATTTGAAAAATGTTATGTTATTTTTGAATAATTTCGCTGTGTCGTTACCGCAATCGCGAACGTTTTTTTTTAGCCGCTCTGCTAGCTAAGCCTTTCAAAATAAAGGCATTTATGTTTAATTAAGTCACCCTGTTGGTTCTGTCAGTATTCGTACGCTCAAATGCATTCACGATCAGTAAAGGCCTGTGCACCATGAATTGGTGATGTGGACGAAGCTGGAATAACAATTAAAAGCATCCAGAAACTTGACACAATATAATCCAAAGTGGAACAACTTTGACGACTCTATACAAGTACAAGGTCGCGGACAACGTCAAGATAGTCGACGCCGAGGCCAACCTCGTGAGCGATTGAGAAATGATTGGTCAATAACATAACGCGACGATGCTTAAGTCCACTAAAGGGAGGTTAAAGAACGAACGTAAGGGTTTATTTGGCCAGCTACTGAAAGTTACCAAAGTATAAAACTAAATGTTTAAAGGACACAGTCAACCTATTGGCATATGCTATATCGCTAGAATGCTACACGCAGGATTACGTTTAGATACTGGTGATCGTTTGCTTTTACGATCTTGCCATTTGGTGTTATATAGATGTTCACCCTTTAGGTGCTGGTGATTTCAATGGTTCTGAGCTTTGGCCGCCCGCAGCAACACAACGCGGAAAATATTAACATGCTCGGCACAGCTCGCAGCACTTCGCCTTCCCATTTATATAAAACCTCTCTATTACAATCAGATAAACAGGCAGCTCAGACAAATCGCTTCAGCGAAATGCACACCTCATGAACAACAAAATTCTGATTTACATCAAAAGCTTAATATCTCGCTGCTGTACTAGACATCTGGATAGCTACTCTTACCTGAATTAGCGTGACTCCCGTCAATATTTGCTGTCAAAAGACACCGACTCCGGAAACACCCTTGAAAAACAACTCCACCCATTTCCAATGCAAACAGTCCAGTTGCCCAATAAAAATGGAATGTCAACATTTTAACCAATCACAATAAAGGAAGATTTCCGACTCAGAATATTCTACAGATAGTAACCAACTGAAACGCAAGATAACGAGAGGACGCAAAAAGCAGATCGATGATTGGGCATGTATTTGTTTATTTGAGTGGCGGAATTAAAACACATTTCGTAACGTTATTACGGTAATCAATCCAGTAAAGTTACGAGCGGGTAATCATTTAGTTTGTATCCGAATTACACATTATATTCGCAATATGTAAATCAATCTTGACGACATCAATAACCATGTTATGATACAATATTTTCCCCCATTAATGAATATTTTATTTTACAAAATATTTGGTAGTTAACAATATAGTTCCAGTTCTTTTTAACTTCTTCCAAACATAAGAGGTAGTCAGAGCAAACCCTGACATAGGAGTTCCACATGTATTTATCAATATATATACACATTCTGAGTGTCATGCAAATAAAACAAGGCAAAGGAGTTCCTTCCCACCTCCAATCTGTGAAAGCCGAGCGACAACAAGGCAGACATGACCTCTAGGCTGTACAATTGCTTTTATTTAGAGGCGCGTGGTCAGGAATGACACAAAGACCACTCAGACATATGGGCTGGGCCAAGGCCAGGGCTTAAATCACAGTTCAGCAATAGGCTTGTGTGGCCAGTATGGGTGCTTCTGTTTGTCCAGCTTGGTCTCTGGGAAGGTTTCGTTCAGGTCGTCAAGGGTCATCTGGTCAAAAGGTGTCATGTTCTTGTATTTCTCCAACTGCAAACAGAATGTTGAAGTTGATATCCACACTCCGTACAGAAAGTCTTGGTGTAAACCGGCCACCGATAGTGCTCACACAATGAACCGAAACGTGGCAGCATAACTACACCAACTATCTGAAATCTAACATGATTATTATTATTACCCTGTTATCACAGGGAACTTTCGACCCCTGAAGATCACATCATATGGGCTGCATGATTGCTTATGATCACTGTGAAAGTGAGCATTGTGCTGACACACGGTCATGCATATGGAGCCTCACCTCCTTCTCGTATTCAGCTATGCGGGCTTTGGATGCCTGGATGTAGGTGGCAGCATTTTTGTTCTGTAATGTTAAATTAAAAAGGATTTTTGAAAAACTTAGCCATGTCTCACAGGAAAGCAGAAAAGGAAAGAAGCTAGGAATGGTGAGGGGAATGATAAAGACAGGATTTAACATTTATAAGAATAATCTGGTCTTGGACAGTAAGACAAATAAGACCAGCATGGGCTCCCTTCACTAGGCATCATGGCTTACTGAGAACCACCCACCAAACCTTTCCGTCACACTCACCGCCTCTTGCTCCTGGGCGTCAACCTTACTGGTCTGTGTGTCTATCGGCTCGGGAACCTTCAGCGCCAAAAACTGCACAGGGTTACAGGGACAACTGACACGGGACGCACACACGGGATGCCTGTTGGGCAAAACTGTCCACTCAGGTTCATTTTGTCAGGCGTACAACATAGACACCTTATAGACATTTAGATCCAACATTATTACTATTGTGCCCCCCCCCCATCTGTTTGACAACGTGTCCTGATCTAGAAAGAACCAGATATTCTAGAACAAAAACAAGAGATACACTTCAGGCATAGCTTTAGACAGTTCAGAATGCAAGAATGTTATACATTATATATATATATACACACACACATATAATGTTCTGGCAATCTCACGTTGACATTGAACGCCGTCATTGGGCCTCACCTGTTTCTCAAATTCATCCACCATGCCAGCTTTGGCCACTGCACCCCTGTAGTAGCTCCAGTCAATCACCACAGGCTTCTCAGGCAGTGAGGCTAACCTGCAGTAATATGCTGCAGTCAGAACACGCAACGTTCATGTGCATCAGACAGCTGAAGGGAGCAAACTGCTTTTATTGAATCTTAACTAGCAACTGACTAAGCTTACGACATAGCTCTTCCACTGTAGGTTGGTGAACAGATAGATTAGGATGGATGTCACTCTTTGGCCAAGAGAAGCCTAAAATGTGTGAACTGAAAGGCCTCTATCCCACGCTACTCATGTGACAACTAACCACAGGTGCTACAAGCAGAAACAATTAATCTTTCTTGACAGGATTACAATTTCCAAGAACAACAATTTCTAACTTTGACTGACTCCAAGCCTTAATTTGTGACCTCCTATTTGGAATAAGGGGATGACTGTGTGACATACCTGCCTGAGAGTGCATCGCTTCGCGTCTTCAGGGCATTAAACAGGGACTTCTGATTGGGTGGCACCCTCTCAGCAAACGACATCCAGTCGATGGCTTTCAGCGCAACCCGGCGGCCAGACATCTACTGAACCTGCTGTACTCACTGAAGGCCAAAAAGCATTTTAAAAACAAGTAGGTGCTCCTACCTCCGACTGCTGCCCCAATATACCTGAGGTAAATGAGAACTGAACTGAACTGAAGTGAGAACAATGTAACTGAACCACGTCAAAGAGGTAATCTCTGGTTTGCGCAAGAAATTTCAGGAAAAGTAATAAATAGGAGAGAAAGAAAAACGTTTACTACAGTCATAAACATAAAGGCTGTGACTCTGTACTTGCGTTCTACTGCTGCTTGTGTTACTGTAGGTAACAGTCTAAGCAACACTGACATTTTAATTTATAAATATGTGTGTGTGTGTGTGTGTGTGTGTGTGTTTTTTTTTTTAGTTGACAGTTCACTTGTACCTTAGTTAATTTTAACAAACCTATAAGTAGTAAGCATCGGTGAAGTAGGTAGTCTAGTGAAGCTCACAATTAAACATAAATTAAACTTACTTAGTAAGTTATTTTGACTGTTGGCAGAGCAGGTAAATCTAGTAATTTAGGTGGTCAGCTAACTTACAAGGTCAGATTCTCCCTTCTACGCTATACGAATTAAGTTTCGTATTGCCATTTTAATTAAGAATGACAGTTCCCTTGTGTGACTGGATATGAATATTAATATGAATATTTAGCAGGTACGTCAATTTACCCCCAACAAAAACGAATTGCAAAAGAAAGTGAACTCACCTTGCTGCAACGAAGCACCACTAAATAAAACAAAATCGCAATGGCCGACCGGAGGCGGAAATTACGATACACGGGTGCGCGCACTTTGTGTTCTTGAAAAGTAGAATGTACTACTAATAAATGTAATTTATTATTAAGGAAGTGTCTGACACCGCTATATTAACTATTACTTGGCTACAATAAATTGAGTTGACGCGTTTATCCGAAACTTACACAGTCATCCACTTATACAGCTGGATATTTACTGAAGCAATTGATGAGTTAAGTACGTTGCCTGGTTACAAAAGCTACGGTGGGACTTGAACCTGAAAACATTTGGTTACAAGCTTGTCACCACAGGGGGTCTGGTAAAATGGCGAACTGAGCACACTGTAATCTATAGCTCCGTTTGTCCCCAAACGTTTACACTAGTCCTTCTTTTAAAAAAATAATAAAACTTTCCACCAACACAACTACGTGAATACTGGGCCTATTTGGCTTACTCATCGCGGATTCCACCCTATCTGAATTGCCGATATCTAACACAATGAAGAAAGCTAATGCTGCTACAGCACTTTTCCCTCATGACTACTGCATTGATGCCAACGGCAATAACATGGAAACCTCCTCCACGAAGCTGACCCGTCCTCCCCCTGACACCCCTTCCAAAATGCCTGTCTCGTTCAAGAAATCCTAAAAACGAAGCAGAGGTATCCAATGCTACAATACTCGAAGCTGTTAACAACCTCTCCACCATGTTACAAGAACTTAATGTGCAAATGAAAAACAACAGTGCCATGATTGCACAAGTGGACAAGAGCGTGGAGTTTAATGCCAAAGAAATAAAAGACTGCCAGTCCAAAACTCAAACTTTGGAAAAGGAGGTGACAAGAATCGGGACTGAAAACGTCAGTTTAAAAGAGAGAATCCTGGAATCCGGGATTAAAGAGCAGGAAAATGAGAACACGAGAGAGAGGGTGTTACAAATTCTACTCAAAATCGCTCCACATTGGGCTGACAAGATGGACAGTATCGTCGACTCTGTGCACCGCCTGGGCAAAAGAGAGGAAGCTAAACATCGGCAAGTAATAATGCAGTTCACCATGAGGCACTATTGAGATGAGCTCTTGCGTCTTACCAAGAGATCTGCAGTATGCAAGGAGCTGAATGTAAATTTCGCCGAGCACATCCTACCAGCTGACAGGGAGGCAAGAGCAGCGGTGGGACCTCAGCTTAAGCAGGCCAGAGAAGCAGGTCAGCGAGCCTATTTCAGGGGCCCAGCTGGCTACATAAATGGGAAAAGAATTGGGGTTTCCTATCCACATCCTCTCATTGGTTCACTTACACTTCACTAACATGTGAAACACTCGTTTCATTTTTTAGAAGGACATTCAAGTTGACTGTTTATTAATGGGACGTTGCCTTATGTTCACATTCCAAAGCAGCTTTCTCCTGCTGATATACCTGGTGTTATTATCTTTAAGTGGTAAGTTATTGTTTAATGTTCACTGTTGATTCTAATTTCTGTTTCTTTTCACTCAATGTAAGGGAGCTTAGAGACTGTGTTAAAACAGAAGGCAATTTTTCTTTTCGGTAAAAGCAAGAAACCGTGTTTTGCTAGAAGAGACTCACTCTACTGATGCGGATGAGAAATTTTGGTCCAATCACTGGGGGGATAAAATGTTATTTTGTCATGGAACCAATCGTTCAGCAGGTACTGCAGTCCTTTTAAACAACTTCCCTGGAAAAATAGTGACATCCAAAAAAAGCACAGATGGTCACTGGATCAATTAAAGACTATTATTCTGGGAAATATCTATGGACATGACAACATAAACCAGAACAGAAATCTACTTTCTGAAATTGACAATCTTATTAAAAATTTGAAATTAAGTTATCCAACAGCTAACGTTATATTAGGAGGAGACTTTAATATGGTATTTAATGAATGGTTAGGCCGCTCACCCACCAAGTTTCATAGCCATCACTATAACCCTCATTTAGTCAATTTCTATAGCACTCATAATCTGTCTGACCTGTGGCGCATTATACACCCTAACTTAAAAAACTTCTCTTGGTTTAAGCCCGATGGTTCAATCAAATCAAGGATTGACTTTTGGCTAATCTCTGATTGTGTAAAAGATTTAGTGTCTGACTGCTTTATACCTTCTGCTCCCCTATCCGACCACTGCTTTATTAGTCTTACTTTAAAACCCACTAATGGTCACAAACGAAACAAGGGTTACTGGAAATGCAATGCCAGCTTGTTACAGTCTGAAACATATTGCCAACATATAGGGGTTAAAAACATAATTTATGAAATTACTCAAGATTCCAACCTTCTGTTTTATAGTGCCAAATGGGAATTAAAAAAATTCAGAATAAGAAATGTCTCTATTTCTTTTAGTAAACAATTGAAACAATCCCTTTTAGAGGAGGCCAATCTGACAAGCAAGATAAGTCTGCTGTAACAAACCCACACTTACGGATGCTGACAAAAGAAAATTACTTGCACTACAAACCAAGTTAGATAATACAAGAAAAGCAAATGGAGCCTTCGTCAGATCCAGAGCTAAATGCAAGGAGAAAAGAAACTCCTCTTATTTTTGTAGTTTAGAGAAAACCCGCCAGGAAAAAAACAGTATAGGAACACTGGTCATTAATAAAAATGTATGCTCTGATCCTAAAACTATAACCAACTAAATTTACTCCTTTTACAGAAATTGAAATTCTTCTAGATTTTCAGCTGATGCAGCAGAGACCTTCTTTAACAAAATCAGAGGTTTTAAAATTACTTTTAAATACCTTAATTATCTTGGGTAAATTCTTCATCCACAAATGTAAATGTATTAAAACGCAGCCTTTATTTACTGTCTTCAAGAAAGAATTTGCATTATACTACAAATCCCTGCAGTTTATGAAGAAGAAAACGGCAAAAAGACTTATTAATTTTATTGATGCCTTAAAATTATCTGAAGCCCCTTAACCACTGTTCTGTCTATAGGTTTTTATTTATTATTTTTAAAAATCTTTTTCATTAATTTAATTTTTTGTTGTTCTTAAAATTATCTCTTACCCTGTAAGCACCGATCTTGTTTTGATACTTATGTATGCCAGATATTATTGTACATTTTGCTTTTCAATACAAAAAAATAAAAGCTTGTTACCACAAACTGCCTCATGCATTCTTATTGCGGATTGATGGTTGACATTCTGCTGATGAGTGATATTGCTGAGCAGAATATATCAAATATTTTCTTTCTTTTTTTACGAGAACGTCTCGTAATTTTTAAATTGATGTAGAGAAAATATTTATATGTAAAGGATGTATTTTTATTATTATTTATCACTAAGGGCTGGTCACACCATATGAGCCGGCACACGGTTTAAAACCAGCAGCAGTCCGAGTGGCCAGGCTATATACCTGCGGCTGCGGGAAATGTCCTGTGAAAAACACAACTGATCCACGTTAACTAGTCTGGTTTGCACAGGAAATTTCTATAAACGAAATAAGTAGGAGAATAAAACACGATCGCTAGTTTCACCTGCATAAATTAGAATATCGAAGTTAAGTACTTGGGTGTATTTAAATGTTCATAATCATATTTTCTAGTTCGTTCAAGCATGTCAACAGCAGTAGTTCTACTGCCAGTAATAAAACTCCTGAACGCTTTTGACACGGAAGCAATTGCAAGCTTTTTGACCTTTTTAATATTGGAACGAGTTACTGATTGCGATTTGCGTATTATTTTATTAGCATGATATTATTAGCAATATTATGTGAAAAATGAGAGACAGTTAACTCGCCATGTAAAGTTATTACTATCTTTTTCTACAACCCGGAAGTTCTGTCTTCTAGCTTATTATTCCTGTTTGGTTTTAAAAACCAGATCAATTGTTAAAGAAGCTCAAAGATAGCTACCTACTTTGAACAATTGACGTTCCATCACAATGCGATTTCTTTGCGCGCGTCTGATTCGTACAACGCATGACTGTCGAGTCTGTAAATAAATTTTGTGTTCGCATATATTGTTTGGAATAATTGCTTCAGTTTGATAGTGTCCGTGTTTGACCACCAAAAATGGCAGAGCTACACATTGTAGGGTCGAGCGGTTCTGGTACCATAGAACAAACAGCGAACGAACACCGGGAGGTGCACGGTTCAATTCGCATCGCCTCGCCTACTCTTTTGGTCCCACCACGAAGCTGCCTAGTCAGTCCCGGGTTGTCGGCTAGATCCGTCTTCGGATTTCCCCTTAGGAGCACCCTCAGTTCCCCCTCGGAGCTAACGGAGAAGCCGGGGTCCCGGTGGGTAAGGCTCAACGTCGGGGGAACTTACTTCGTTACCACCAAACAGACACTGTGTAGAGAGCCTAAATCGTTTTTGTGCCGGTTGTGCCAGGAAGATCCGGATCTTGACTCCGATAAGGTGGGTTCTGTCCCAGGTCAGTGTTGTGCAAAGGTGGCCGTTAGCTAGATAACATTGGTGCCGAAGGTCCTCATTTCCGCTGCCATGCTTATTTTTTTTTTGGAACGGTGCATGTCTATGTAAGTGTCGTTTTGAGAAATAATATTCATGTAAATTGTGTGAAAGATACCTATATAACAATGTTTGGCTACAATTTGTCTGCAACATTGCTGAGGGTAATCCTTGTTTTTTTTTTTTGTTAAGCAAACAGATCTCCAAATAACAAGCACTGGTAAAAATCAAATAAGTGACAGGTCCTTAAAACTACCATACCAGGAACAAAGCCAGAGTAATGCATGGAGCGGTCTGTGAGAATGGGGAGGACTGAAAATTTGCTATACTGCAAAAAAGGGATTGACATCCCTAATACTCGTATAGTCTGGCCTCTGTGTTCCAGGATGAGACGGGGGCCTACCTGATTGACAGGGACCCAACATACTTTGGTCCCATTCTGAACTACCTGCGTCATGGCAAACTAATCATCAGCAAGGACCTGGCGGAGGAAGGTGAGGCCTCCACTCTCTGATTCCTTTCGAGCCCCGAGATGTTGTTGGTCTGGCCTCACTAATCCTGCTCCTTAATTAGCATTGGGTCACAGATCCGGTTTGAGAGCAGGTTTAAAAGGCTGAGGAGTTCATTTAAGATCACAGATCTGGTGTGTGAGCAGGTATGAGAGGCTGAGAAATGTTGGCCTTCCCTTTTGGGCTGCTGGGGCTAGGTGAGTCTGAGCCGTGGTTCCCAACCTTTTTTCCAGGAGACCCCTATTTTAACATTCAAAATCCTTAACGGATTTTGATTTTTCTTTGCAACAGCAGGGTCTACTTTTTTTCCAAAAACTGATAAACAAACAGGAGCAACTTAGAATCTATTAATGTGAATATCAATTAATCAGAGAAATCACCATGTTATCAAAGAATTATAATTTTTTTGCTATGTCCCCCATGAGGAATAAAGTACTACTACTACTACTAAAAAACTTGTAAAAACTAAGAACATGCATCAAATAATTTATAATAAAATCAAATAAATATTATATGCATATTTATTCATGTCATTTCTTGCATTTCCCGATTGAATGATGCTTTAAGTGTGAAAGGCTAGTGTGAGCTCTGGGCCTGCATTTTTTGAGCTAGAGATTGAATAGCAATCCTTTATTTTTAGCACATACATTTTTCTCTTCTCCCTGATGCTTTGCCATAATAATTTGTTTGACTAGTCACCCTGTTGTTTTGAGCGTTGCACTGTGACTATACAATTCATACTAGCAATGTGAATTTTGCTGCGTCTTTTTTTTAAAGCTCCATCCCTCCTTTCCCACTCTCGATACACAGCTTAAAAATTCGAGATGTTAAGGAAATGGCTTCTCTTTTCATACATCTTGCACACTATTATTATAATATAAAAAAATCATTATTTCTTCCTCTTGTAGGCCTAACCCTCAAACTAGAGTGAGCTTGGCAACCCCTCGCAAATCTTTAGCAACCCCCGGGTTGGGAACCACTGGTTTACCTGACACATGACCTTCTGCAGGTGTTCTGGAAGAGGCGGAGTTCTACAACATTGCCTCTCTGGTACGACTAGTCAAGGAGAGGATACGAGACAATGAGAACAGGACCTGGCAGGTTAGAGGGGGGCTGGGGAGTGAACACTCATGTGCACCTTGCCTCACCATGTTGTTGCTGAAAGCCGAATGTGCATAAATAGTTGGTGTTGTCATAACAGCAGTGTCTGGGTCCTGGGACATTAGCACACAACAGCACAACCCTGTGTGTGCAAGCATTTAATAGCTGCGTGTGTATTTATGATCGTGTGAATGCCTGTGAATAATGCTCTTTGTCTGTGGTCTTTAGGGTCCGGTGAAGCATGTCTATCGGGTGCTACAGTGCCAAGAGGAAGAACTAACACAGATGGTCTCCACCATGTCGGATGGTTGGAAGTTCGAGCAGGTAGGATCCAGGGATGACGTCATATTCTTGGTCTACTCTACTGGGTTCCTTAACATTTTGCGTGAGTGTGCTCTGAGTTACTGCACTAGAGCAGCTTTACTCTGCACATGCTGTAATACCGGTGGAATTGGCTCTAGGTTCACTGTACGCCCACAGTTCTTTGAGGTTAGGTTTTAATTAGAGGAGATTATAATGATTGATGAGTTTTATTTGTTTGTTTTTTGTTTGTTTTCTTCCCCCTTTTAAAATCTTCCCGGAGTGAACATTCTTTGTTTGGACATGGCAACCTGAGTTTTGACCTTTGACTTCGTCTCCCTCTCAGCTCATCAGCATAGGTTCGTCCTATAACTATGGGAACGAGGACCAGGCGGAATTCCTGTGCGTAGTCTCCAGGGAGATGAACAATTCCACCAATGGCATTGTCATCGAGCCCACTGAGAAGGCCAAGGTGATGTAGATGGCCGCACACCTGAGATGGTGCTTTCATGTCTTTTTGAATGATGTTTCTTTTGTTTCTCTGGATTGCTGAGCTTACACATCAGAGGCACAGAGTTAATGTTAATGGTGGTTGTGAACTGATTAGATGGCTGTACTGAACAGTTATTAGCATGAAGTCATGTGATTTTCACTGAAATGCTTTGTGATATGTGTGGGTATTAATAATGCATGGTGAGATCTCTGGCTTTCAGCTGTTTCTCAAGTTCCATATTGTGCGTTTCATTTACACATGGGCAAAAACAAACATGACAAATGAAGATTAAATATAACTTGTCTTTGTCCATAACTCTTAGGTTTGTCCCCACAGATTCTTCAACAGCGGGGGTCTCGGATGTAAGAGGATCGGCTTTCCTTGTCCCAAGGGTCCTGCTCCAACAAATTTTCTTTACTCCAAGACTCCACTCCACCTCTATGATTCAGAGTCCTGAAGCATTCTGGTAACCCTGCCTCCCTCAGCGAGCCCCTCTACCACCTCCTTATATTACTGCTCAGATCTGCAGTCCTTCTACCCCATCCCCCATATGTGTGACTAAGTGACTGTGAAACTCCGCCCTCCTGGCAGGGTCATGGGAGGATAAGTAAAGGCTTGACATTTTGAGAGCTGTCGTCTGGTCAAGACCTGAACAGCTTCAGTTGAAGCCAGGAGCTGGGAGGAAATGCCAGCCTTGTTTCCGACATGATGAGAGCATAAAGGACCCATTTGAAGCTGAGGCAGTTTGCATAACTGTTCCCCATCCCCAGTGTGGGTTACTGTCTATACACCTTCTGGCCAATGGAGGGACACAGGGAGAGGGGAGCGGTGCTTCCGGTTACAATTCCCTGTCAGAACCTCATGATGCAGGAGTTCCTGTTCTTCTTCAGAGAGATCCTAGTTCCTTTGCTTCACGTATGACATCAACATAATGTGTCAGAACTGGAAACTTTAAAACAAACCACTAATACTGTGACGTTAAAACAGGGGAGTCTGGCGCTTTGTTAATTAAACTTTAAATTTGGTCTCCTCTAACCACAAAGTCCCTTTCCATGTTTGCCGTATCATTTCAATTCTATATTCTTTTGAATATTTTTTGTGACAGAATTCAATGGGGATCCTTTTCCTCAGCAGGGTCTGGGAAACTTGTCAGCATTAATCTCAACATGCTTAATGTGCATGCATTTGAGTGGTTACTAAATCTACAAATGTATCCCTTGTTTGGAGTGAAATATTTTATTTTGTTGACTGTATCCTTGTCAGAAGGTACATTTTTGATTAAGGAAACTATGGCACTGGCTATTCTGGAACTGCATGTATTGATGTGTCTTTTTTTCTAAGGTTTTTTTTTTTTAATAAAATTTTGTGGCATTTAAAGAAGCGATTTGTCAATGTGTATTTTTATTTAAAATTTCCTGAAGTTATACAGTCCTGTGTTGCATAAACAAGGTTGTTATTGAATGATGCCAGGGAAAAACAAAGGAAAAACAAGCAGTGCGTCAATGCCACTTTGAGAGCCTTCTGTCTTTGTCGTTAAACTGGTCATAAAGCCATTCTCCGTTTTAGAAGTGTAGTTACCCACATCCATCGTTTGACTACTTAGTGGACACCTTCAAAGTTCACAGGTTTATTTTTTGTTCATTAAAGTAAACGGCTGAATGTTGGCTGAAGCAGTTCAGGTAAAGCACCTTACCAACACCATGCCTCAGTGGTGGGACTCAAACCTGCAACCTACTGGTTAAAATTTGTTAATTGCAACTCCACCTACTGCTCCCTCAATCTCTCTCTCTTTCTATGTAGGTCAATCCCCTATCAGTCTTTATTTGTAGTCATGCACGTAAACAAAATGACCCACTGGGATAAGGAAGGAAACTACAGATATATATACAAAATATATATAAAGACTGATCAGCTCGCCGCATATGACAATGCCTGGCTGGCCATACAACAGTCAATCTGCCTTGGATAAAAGTAATAAAAGTCAGTTAAAGGTTGTGCAGGGTTGAGGGCTATGAAGTATGTCCTCCATGAATTAGGGAGGGTGTTATCGAGCTGGTTTCCCTTCCTTCCATGCTTACCTGCAGTGTTTCCTGAAATTATGACAGCTGATCTCTCCCTGCCAACAGCAGCCCTGGCACAGGCTGCCCAGATGCATTAAATTATTTTGTGTTGTTGCTTTCAACAAAGTGGATCCTTTGGTTGGTAATGTTGTGCTCATTTCCTTCTCTGGACATGATGATAGACTGCCAAGGAGCTTATAGCGGAGCTGGTGATTGGTGGCCTTGAAGGGGGGGACCTCCTGATGGTAAGGTCGCTGCATCCATGTGTTGTAGGTGAAAAGAGGAGGAATAGACTAGTTTAATGGTAAACGTGAGTCAAACAGTCCTACAAATTAAATATTCGAAAAACAAATGTTATATTTTTTATTTAAGCATATTAAATATTAAAACGTATATTGTTTGGTCAGTTGGTTCGCTACCTCCCATTAATTTACATCCCAATTTTCAAATCGCGCCGATTAACTGCATCGTCATGATGTAATAATAAAGAGTTAGCATTTACTTCGGTTAGAGAAAATCCCAATCAATTTTTACCATAGGGGATTGAAAGAATCGCCAACCAAAGGTCTGTGTTTAACAAAGTGTATGTGCTGTTATGCGTTTTGTTTCACGGGTTTATCTATCTCAGTTAATATGACTTTTATCAATGGTGTAACATTAAAAAAACTTTTTTTAAACTTAAAATTATTACTTGCGAAATATTTCAAAATAGTTTTATATTGTATAACTTTTTTGCAGATTTTTGTTCATTTGTATTGTTGTTATCGATGTCGTTTATATTTATATTAGTATTTTATTATAAGAGATGGTATGCTTTGCTCCAAATTGCAATGAGATATGATTCAATTTTCAAATAAAATTCAATTTATACTGACATAATGGTGTAATTGGGTGAACCTATACTTAAGAGGTTTGGCACACACCGCACCTCTCTGAAACCCTGACAGATCTATTGACACACACAAAAAAATAAGAAAAGAATGTGGTAAATACGGACCTTTTATTTGGGATTCTTAATATCGCCAATGGGAAATTAATTTGTAAATTTTTGGTTGAATCGGAAGTAAGTGGCAACGCACCAAACTAAATGGTGGCTATAGCTCTGCTGCTAATGGAACAATGGATCTGTGATTAATTCCGACGATGTTATTTTCCGATTCACATTTATGTAGAATTTAAAACGTGAAAAATTAAATAAAATGCAATCTTTACAGAACACCTTGGCCGACAGATGTGCATTAAAATTGTATAAAAGCGGCTATAACGTAAAAATAAAAAATAACCAGCTGACAGCCCCAAATCCAAGATAATTATCGTCGCAAACGCAAAACAATTGTAAGAAGATACTGGGCACCCCAGGTAAAACTGGAGCTGGCTGTTATCGACTGAAAACAATTCAGGGAAGTCTCGGTATTGGGCATATGGCCTTACCAACAAACGTTTTCGGGGGTAAACTAAAACAGATATTAAGAATATTTGGTTAACTTAAGTGATTAATGTATAGTTTATCACTGTCTCAGGGTTTAAATAAAATTGATTCTTCCAGCACCCCAGTAGCATATGTAAATCATATACAAATTGGTGACCAATTAAAGGAAAAACCAACATTAATTGCCACATTGGGCTGCCATGAGCTTCCAAAACAGCTTCAATGAGCATTGGCATATACAGCGGGTGAAATAAGTATTGAACACGTCACCATTTTTCTCTGTAAACGCATTTCCAAAGGTGCTATTGACATGAAAGTTTCACCAGATGTCGGCAACAACCCAAGTAATCCATACATACAAAGAAACCAAAACAAATGAGCTCAGCAAATTAAGTTATGTGTAATAATGTG
>JAOVYW010073719.1:0-10431 GCA_025775045.1 Hiodon tergisus
CTGTCCACCCTGTTATGTTACTGTCCACCCTGTTATGTTACTGTCCACCCTGTTAGACATCTGTCCACCCTGTTATGTTACTGTCCACCCTGTTATGCTACTGTCCACCCTGTTAGACCTCTGTCCACCCTGTTAGACCTCTGTCATAATTCACTTTTCTTAAGAAAAAAAGTGGAAGAATATGTCCCATTTCATAATGTGCACTTGTTTTTCTCAAAATATGCTGTTTAAAAATTATTTCATCGTAAAACAAATATCTGATTAGAGTGAGGGACATATGATTCCTATTAAAATGTCATTTTAGTAGAAATCATGCACTGAAAACACATTTAAACAATTCAGGTGCTTGACCAATGTGTTTTTCAGCAAGTTAGACATGTCTTTTAATAACTATATTAAAATTTATGTAAATCAACTATTTATTTATACCAAGTTATGAAGTCCAAATGGCACCCTATATAAAAAAATGACCCATGTCTCCAGATTACAGCTGTAAAACAGTGGTTTTAAGAAAGAGTAGCAGAAGTCAGGGGATAATTATTTCATAAAAAATTTGACTACCAGTATGAACCTGCACCATCACTTTAGGTTGCGAGAGGAAAATATTTTACCTATCAGAACCGATTAATAACGCGCTGTCATTAACCCGTTCTGGCCCAGAATGAAACTTTTTACACACAATACGTGAGGAGATGACATTAAAGTGAAAACCCACCACTCTTTAATGGACATTACATTAAAGAGAAAACCCACTGTTGTATTGTATTGTTTTACAATAAATATAACAATAAAACAGCGTGTGTGTATATATATATATGTAGGCTGTTGGGTGTAAGAGGGGAGCTGAGAATTGTGTAGCCAGGAAACCGTTGTTGGTTGTGTTCCTAGTTCGTCTTTTATCACGTTGTCTCCATGTTCCATTTGGATTTGTGTGCATTATTCTTTGGATGTTCTTAAAGTTTTGGAAGACCTGGATCTGCATTGGGGTTTTTGATTCTCTGGACTGCCATCTTTGTTGTAGTGAGAAAATTCCTCACTGCGCGCCCTCTGTCCGACGTTGAAATTCTTGAAACTCTGAACTCAGTATTGGGTGACACTGCCAAGGATTGGTAGAAGGCATGTTAAGGGTTGGATTAAGGGTAAGAAGATTATGAAGCTGAAGAAATGTATTCAAGAGAGGAAGCAGGGCCATCAGGAAAGCATCAGTTTTTTTAAATCAGAGCTCTATGTCTGTTATGGGAAACTGACACCCTAGAGAAGATCGTACTTCAACACATACTGAGAAACTTTAACCCATGGTTGGCATGTTATCTTAGGGGAATGGCACATTCAGTGGATGAGCTAGTCAGAGCGGGAAGTCTCATAGAGAGGGATTTGTAGGCCTCTAAGCCTGGTCTCAGGTTAACAAGACTGAGTAGCCAGGGAAGTCCAACCCTACCTCCACAGTATGGCGGAAGATAGCCTTCAGGGAACATTAGCATCATTCAGCCCACCAATGATGGTGCTGTAATTTCAACTCCAATCACATTGGCATTGCTGCTAAGGTCATTCCACTGTTCTGCTCTTTGGTATTAGCAAATGGCCAAGCTATGGGGCATGTGGAGATGGACTCTCCACGGACTGCGATGAACCCTTTATGCCTATGTGATAATGGACGATCACCTGGATTTTCTGGTGATTGTTGGGCTAAACTTTTATTTAGATGACCTCACTCTTGACATCAAGAAATCGTGATCTGGTCTGCCAGAAGCCACAGGACTCTCCCCAGCAGCGGGAGTCACATCCAGACAACCAACATACCATGTTGTATCTGACTACCCCAACTCCTCCAGGAAGTTCATCCAAGTCTCTGCGTCACTTTTCTTGGAGGCTGAGGACCTTATACAGCAGCTGGTTAGTGGCACAGGCATCAGTCCACAGGTCCATGTGCAGCAGCTGCATGAATGGCCCACTGTTTGTTCCAACTCTGTTAGGCAACACCTTCACCTGCTAGTGATTGTTGATTATTGTAGTAAGGGGGTCGAATCATTCCCCAGGGGGTAGTCAAAGACCCCAGAGATTGCCTCCATTCTCACAGACGAAATATTCACCAGATGCCGAACAGTGGCGACCTATCTAGTCTCAATTCACCTCCTCAGTTCTGCCAGGCAGGAGTCAATGGGGACAAACACCTACGGAAATTGCCCCTGGACAAAAGCTGATGGGTCCTCTTGAAAGGACTCATCAACAAGTCATCTGATCCTGATCAGAGACACAACAGTGTATGTTAGAGCTGGTTGGACGCAATGTCTCCAGTGCTCAAGGAAAGCAAGGGGTGTAACTACAATCCCAAACTTCAAGATGTTGCTTTTAGGCATAATGATCTGGGGTGGATCAGAAACCACCCACTGTCCAAAGTTGATGCTGGTTTCATGGCCAAACTCGAAACATGGAAAAGCCCTGCCAAGGTTCTTAAGAGGTTAGGCCAGTCATCTAGTGATGTGTATCATGTTCAAGAACTTAAGCTGTGTTTTGGTCCTTCGGAATTTCAATTTATTTATTATGCTCGATTATGTTTGCCTGACATTCATCGACAGAATTGTAGACCATTTGAAAGTGGGATTCCAATAACAGGTATGGTCGTAATCAGACAAGCAATTACCAGATACTTCGTAAGGCTCAATGGCGAGGTTGACATCGGAACATCTACGGACTTCTTAGTTTTCTGTGTGGAGTCATGTGTAGAACATTTAGGGCAGTCAGCTGCTGAATTGGACACTGAGGAATACCCACTTGTCCTTGAAAAATTGAATCAGATAGCTCGCTGAATTAGATAGGGTTCAAGTGACAGCCGGTGACATGTACGCCAATGTGCCTTGCATCCAGTGCCCATCAATGCAATCGAGTCATACTTATTATCGGGTTTAACAGCGGGATCTCCCGCTAGCAGCAAATCTCTATCGTTGATCGTTGTGTGGTTGTAATGTTTGGATGTCCATTGTCACGCCCACTGACACACACTCATTATCATATCGGACGAAAGAATAAATAAATGAATGGATGAAGAAATAAATACATAAATAAACACATACATGCATACATACATACATTGCTACATACATGCATACATATATTGGTACATACATGCATACATAAATTAATGTATCATTTTAAAAAAAGTTTTTCATTTCTGATTTTCCTTCAACATCCTCGCTTACTTATTTATTTTTCCAGCATCATTTAGTATTAATATAATCATTTATTTATATATTTCAGCATTTCTTTCAACATTTTGTTATTCTCAGGACATTTATTTATTTATTTCTTAATCTGGCAGGTTAGGTCCTCCGTATTTGCACGCTTTAGGTATCTTTTTATTCTGGGTTTTTTATGTATTCGTTAATTTTAGCAGAATATAATACTAAACATGTAGTTTTATTTGTTTTATTTATTGTTAATAAATAAATCGCAATGGCAAAATCTAAAGCGTTCTTTTGTCCGCCCCTGTTTTGTTATTGTTACTAAAAGATTCAGTTAGGCAAGTCAACGTTGTTCGCGTTGCAAGCTAACTATTTTAAGCCAGAGTTGAAGGCGAAATAGCAGTTACTGACACCTCTCGCCCACTGTTTTTTATGTTGAAAACTTTTTACACCTTTGCATTCAAGTGAATGTGAACAGCTTCTGACTCTGCGCCTTTCTAAAACTCTTACTGTCTCTAACATAACACGTTTAATGTTATATTCCACTTAAATAAACTAATTAATTAAAACTTACTATAAAATATATTTTACCAGAGATAATCGGAATAAACACAAAACTGTAAATGTTTTTTCAATGAATGAAAATTTGTATTTTGTTACTAGTCTGCTGAAATACCCCACAATTCCTACTGATGAGATTTTGTCAATCATTCGAAATTTGCAGAGGAACGGTTAGCAAAAGCTTAGTTCCCTCCGGTCAATGTTTTTATGTGGCGCTCACGTGTTCTGTGTTTAGCATTCACGTTGGCGGCAGGTTAAACGAGTAATGTGTCTACTTGAACGGCTATTTGTAAAATAATTAGGTAGCAGTTGTTCTATAGGACCGAGTTTGTGTTTGCGTTAGTCTATAAATTTAACAACCAAATCAGAATGGTCGGAAAGATAAAGCGAATCCGACAAAAGCTCCACCAAGGGGCAGTGAAACTTAGCCAGGAAGGCGGCGAGAGATCCACGTTATTCGGTCTGGAGGAAGTACCGGTACCAGCGAGAGGGAAAGAATTCCTATTACCTAAGATTGTTAGCCCGGACAGCGCGGGTTCTAAACAACCGCAGAAGGAAGACGACGGGTGTAAAGATAAGGTAGAGCAACATTATTAATCGTTTTAAAACGGACTCCTAGTAAACGCTTCTACGGTCTAGGTAAAATGTAGTCAATCAGATCTTTTTTTTATTACATATTTTGCGATTTTTGCAAGTTATTGGTGTTTTAGTAACTGATTCTGAATTATCTCCATAGCGACGGGTTGATTTCCCGTCTACCGTCTTTGCTGGCACTAAAATTAAACCTGAGGCCCTGGTGCAGACTTTGAAGTTCGAAGAACAATCGGCTATCGTTTCCAACCAGACAAGTGAGTTAAAGTGGTATCAGAAGTAAAAAAAAATAAAACAGAAAACCAACCTTAACACATGCGGCTATATTTAATATATGTGGATGGGGGGTAGTTGCTCGGTGGCAGGAAACCACTGCATTCAGCTGTTTGAAGTTTTCAATTAGATGTCATGAAGCTTACATTTTCTTTAGAGCAGGGAGGGTTTGAGTCCAGCCCTAATGTAAAGTACTGCTCTCTGGTTTAGGGTTGTTGCAGTATGCAGGATTTTGTGGTCTTTGAATAATTGTTTTTAAAGGGAAACTCGGTGTCCAATGGGAATGTGTTTAAACCTATGTTTCGTTTTATTCCCTTTATGACTAATGTTCCTTAATTTACTCTCCCTTGTAATCTCAATATAAAGTCATGTTTTTTTAAATTGTCCTTGTTACCCCTGGGGAAGGTCTCTTCTTGTCATGAAAAGGGTGCAGATTGCTTTCCGTGACTTTTCCAGTCAGATAACAGGAGCCTATTTGTTTATTTATTGTTGACTTTTAGTTCTCTTTGTCAATGAACAGTGAAAAACAGTAACAAAACAAAACCATTCCTTACACTATTTTAAACTGCCACCAGATGGCAGAGTTTTAAAAGGAGTTTTACTTTTTAACGCGAAGGTTCTATTTTAGGTGACCAGATCTTTTAGCTGTTGCCTTTATGTTACAATCGGTTCTAACAACTTCTTGCAGGCTATCTGCATCCTTTTCATGACCTGGCCTTCACCTCCAATTCTGATCGGCGGAAAGGTGCATCTAAGGCCCCTGCAGGAGCTGACAGGAGACGCTCTTCCTATTTACAAGCCTCAGCCCAGGTGACACTGCTGGTCACAGTCAGCCAATGAAATGAGCTGGATGGGAACTTGCAAAATTCCGCTCGTAGGGCTCAGTCTGATCTTGGGTGAGCGTCTCCGCTCGAAAGGGCTGGCCTGCATATTTTTTTACATGGCATGGACGTCTGTGTGACCAGGCAGTTTCAGAAGCAATAGGAAAAAAGGAATATAATAGATTTGATCAGTGAAACGACTTCAGCCGTGGTTTGTAGATTTTCAGTACTCAGTTTATTGGAACATTGTCGAGGTTTAACTCGCGATTAGACGGTGGGCCACTGTTTGAAATATTGCTGGATATATTATATTGTTTTCTCAAATCGTTATCGTCTAGCCTAGAGTACTCCCTGGGGTCCCTGGGGCCCGGGTCAGTGTAATTGCATGATACCGTGCCAGTATAATCTCTGCCTTAGGTCCAGATTCATCTCCAAAGACATCAGTTTGATTATTCACTCCCATACACACTCCTGTTAAAAAGAACCGCACGCACGCCGTTGCTTGTTCGCCAGCTCATCTAGACCTCCTGAATGTGGCGTCTGCACGGCTGGCTGCTGGATTATTTATAGATGGTCCCCACCCGTGGAACCAGGGCCTGTGTGCGTCAGTGAAGCGGATGTGCGCCCGCTTTGGTCCGCTCTAAGGGGGACCCGGTCCGGGGGAGATCGGCTGCACAGACTTTCAGACTTTGGGCTTTCCAGACATTTAGAGCAGACCAAGTGAGGCAGTTAAGGCCTTGTTAACTACATCTATCGTCCGTCATTGAGTATACATGGCTGACTTGGCATTTGGTTGTTGTTAGAGCTGTCGTATCAGCAGTGATGGCTCCACAGCGAGCTCTATTCCGATGGTGACAATTCCTGTGGTTGCCGAGCAAGATAAAAATCGAGCCTGCCTCCCCCCCGGACCTGCACAGTGCTTTTTAGTAGTTTCATAAGGCCAACGCTCATTTGCAGATGCCGGCTTTCTCAGCAGTCAGGTTGCCCCTCCCTGTTTGTGACTGTCTCTCTCCAGTGCAAAGACGTTTTGTTATTCAACCTGCATGTTGCCCTCACACAAAAAACGCAACCAAAAGATACTCGTCAGACACACTGGCGGGAAAAAATAACGACGCTTGCATTCACAGACACACCCTAAACCAAGTGAATGACAGGCGCCTGTAAAAACTACACCCTGGAGAGGGAGTAGTCTAGTCAGAATGAGCACTAGGCATTGACTAGTTATTATTAAATATTTAATGTGAATGTTAAGTTTGATCACTGTAAATAAGTTTAGAGTTTTCATTTATCACCAATTTGTGTGATGTGCCTCCCGTTACTGCTCGCCATTCTGACAATGTCTATAAATAAGTTTTTTGTTTTCCTTTCTGGGGAAAAAAAACCCCCAACACGTTCTCATTTTTTGAACCATTTGTATTCAGTTGCCATGGTGAGGGAGGTTTTCCCATGTAACTTCTATTTATTCCTCGTCCTCTGTGTTGCCAGTCGTGCGTAACCTTGCTGCAAGGTCTGCACCGTGTTAGGAGTGCAACATTAAAACGTCTGGCTATTGTTTTTTTTTTTGTAGCTATTAGAGCAGCGGTCCCCAACCTTTTTTGCACCACGGACCGTTCTCATATAGACAATATTTTCCCGGAACGGACGTCTATAACTATAAACTATAAGTTTAGTATAGCCGCTTTAAAAAAAAAAGAAAATTTTCTTTACGTGATGATATTACGAATGATCATATAATAAAAACATTGCTACTCACCATGTCGCTGAATCAGTGAAATTGTTTGGTTTTATTCATGTAAGCTAATGTGGCTAGCTAGTACAAAGTTGGCAACACGGTTTACGCAGACCGTGATTAATTTGCGCCGTGCACGTTACACCAAGTTAAATATCTCTACTGTTGTGGGCGTGACAGAGATATTAGAGAATAGTGAGAAGTAATTGTTCAATGTAATTACTGCACAAATAGCCTTATATAATTGTATATCATTATTTTATTTTAAAGATTTTTAAAAAATTACAAATAAATTACTTATTCTTTCCATCAACGCCCCGGTGGTTGGGGACCGCTGTATTAGAGCACAGTCCTGCGAATAACCTTTCCTTCTAAATACATATGGCTAAACTTGCGCCATCAATCCGTTGCATTCTATATTCTGTTGTGTGTTTTTTCTTTCCTTTTTTCCAATCAATGCCAAGTTGCAACCTGCATTGGAGTCGAGATCACTGTATGTAAGGAACTTCCTGTTCATTAAATACTAGGACTGACTTGGCGATTCGAGTCGATATCGATTCAGTTAGCAATATTTCAGTTAAAATGTTAATTTTGCAAAAATGGAATCCACATTCAAATATACACATGTTTACATATTAACATCAGGGTCCACACAATTATGTTCAATTACTTTTTACTTTGAGTAACAAACATTGTAACAAGAAAATAATAAATATGCACGTACAATACACACATGGTAAGCACAAACTGCTTCTTATTGTAAAAATAAATAAAAATGTACCCATGACACTGTAAATGTTAAAGTTAACAACAACAATGCACTTTTTATGCACTGAAAACAGACCCAAACTGAAAAAGAATTACTAAATTAAATAAAAGTGAATTTGGAGTGGAGGTGAACGTGTCGGCGTGATGTCTGGACAGTATTTTTACTCTTGCGGCACAATCTTTCCGGTCTAGGCTTTTGTACAACAAAATAGTTCCACCCTTCAGACGCTGGCTTTAGTTGACTACCGTGACCTTACGTCTCTGTTTAAAAAATAAATAAAAATAAATACTTATGTAACCTTATCTTAGTCTTTGTCTTACTCTCAGGAGCAACTAAAAAGACGGTGACATCTTCAGGACGGAAGGCGAAGTACAGATAATGTTCACACATCCTCTGAAGTCAAACGCACCCGCTAAAAAAATCGATTACGGGATTTCACGAATCGATATCGTTTCGTTAAAATGAAGATCAATTAAAATGGACATTTTCAACCCAGCCCTATTAAATACCAGACGATTCTCATGCTGTATGGTGAAGTTTATGTAATATGGTAATAAGCCCGTTGTAGAATGCACCAGTATTTAAAAAAAAAATAAAGATCTCATACATCCTGAATAAATTTTTTTTTAATGGTAATAGGAAGTAATTAATAATTAGGATTTTTGAGTGCTTTTGGTTAAATCACACTTCTTTATAGAGTGACACAGTGATGCCGCTTAAGGCCCTTTACAACATGTGGGTATTGGTTCTCATCCGTTCATTTTAGAAGAAAAAGTGAGCTGTGTTGATGGGGTTTGGGGAGAGACTTCTACAGAATGAATATTCACCGGAAGGTCAGGACTTGGAATTTTGATTTGCTTCAAAGGCACGTGGCTCACGGGCACACTAAAACTTCCTAAGACGGTCTTTATTTGTTATTTAGTGCCCTTGCCAGGAACATCTTGACGACCGATGAACGTTTAGCTCTGATTTGCGGCGAGTTGCCATAGCCAGGCCTTGCCAGCAGTGAGCATTTAATAGGTGCTGATGCCATTTCAGCAGACTCTAAACCGACCTGGTACCCCGGACCAGTGTGTTCGTTACCCTGCTGTGCGTTTCCATCACTCCACCTCTGCATGGTTCTCCTGCTGTCTGTCAGGTCACAGTTACATGTGTTCAGAGTGACTGTGTAGGCCCTCTCTCGTAGCGTGTGTTCCAGGCCTGAAGTTGGGGGTCGTTCATTGGTACTCGCTGTGAACAGGGTCAGGACTGCTGAAGGCAATGAGGTAACGGATCCTTGGGCGCTGGGTTGAAGCGTTGCCACAAAACGCGTGCTTTGACTAGCCTTCTCCGAGGCCGGTTTTGGAACAGTAAGGGGTGGAGTTCCTTTCCCAGAGAACTAACTAGATGGAACCTGAATCGAAAAGGTATCCTGGTGAGAGAGGGGAGAAGTCCATGGGTCCAACACCTCGTCACCCGCACCTTCTGCAATAGCTTTTCCGTCTGTAGACGGGATTGTAGATTTCCTCCCCGGAAAGTGCTCACACTCTCTTAAAGCATAAGAAATGGAAACGGCTGCGATATTTTCTTTAAATAAAATTGTTTGACTTTCCAAACCTGGTCCAGACTGTTTAGAACACTAAGTGGTCAGCCTGGGTAACGTGCGGCGCGGTCAGCCTGGGTAACGTGCGGCGCGGTCAGCCTGGGTAACGTGCGGCGCGGTCAGCAGTGGGAAAGTGCGACGCGGTCAGTGTGTTGTGTGTTTGCGGGGGTCGGAGAGAGGACAGGTGGGAGGGCACAAGAGGTTAAAGGTGAAATAGAATAGTTTGAGATCAAGAGTCCAATGGAAACGGTACAAAGCCAGTCTGCCTGACAGGACAACAAGGCCTGGCTGGAGACAGCCTTTGGATTTAAAGCAAGAAAGCTGGCTGACGCTGCCATGTGACTGGATATACGCGGGCACTCTTCTGAAGTATTAGAATCTTACTATTGTCAATATTTTACTAGTATATAGTTACAAGAGTACAGAAGCCGTGTCTGCTTATTGTGGGAAGCTCTTGTCACGACTCTATCAGGCAAACAACTTCACTCTAATTCCTGTGGTAAAACCATGGGCTCCACAAAGAGAAGACAGCTCCTTGGAGAAAA
The DNA here is from genome assembly GCA_025775045.1 of Hiodon tergisus. Taxonomy (NCBI): domain Eukaryota; kingdom Metazoa; phylum Chordata; class Actinopteri; order Hiodontiformes; family Hiodontidae; genus Hiodon; species Hiodon tergisus. Next base: position 10,051 of record JAOVYW010073719.1, read on the forward strand.
GTATGAAATAAGGGGATACATCGAAGGAAAACAGTACGTGGCTTTTCATCTCGTGCCTCTTGTCGAATTCCCTCGGGTGCTTGTTATAGCTGAGGAGATAAACTCCTATCAAAGGGTTTTAATTGGATCAGTTTAATTACTGTGCTGAGTCTCATTGGTGCTTGGCATATTTATTCGCTGCAAAATGCATTTGCACCTTCCGGCAAAATTAAAATGTTTGACGCTGTTCCTGCATTTCACGGGAACACCCACGGACGCGCAGCCGAACGCTGGAGTGGGTGAATGGCACACTGCTGTTCCTGCGTTTCACGGGAACACCCACGGACGCGCAGCCGAACGCTGGAGTGGGTGAATGGCACACTGCTGTTCCTGCGTTTCACG
>JAOVYW010073720.1:0-13414 GCA_025775045.1 Hiodon tergisus
ATTAAAAGCTATTGCATCATGTATACTTGCATGCCTTTGGTATGTCATAGAATAAAGCAAAGAAGCTGTGAAAAGAGGCTGGAGACATTTATTGGTACCCCTTAGAAAAGATCATAAATAATTGGATTATAGTAATATTCCAAACTAATTAGTTTCTTTAATTAGTGTCACACGTCTCCAATCTTGTAATCAGTTATCCAGCCTATTTAAATGGAGGAAAGTAGTCACTGCGCTGCTTGGTATCATTGTGTGCACCACACTGAACATGGAAAAGCAAAGGAGAGAGTTGTATGAGAAAGAAAATAATAGACAAGCATGTTAAAAGGCAAAGGCTACAAGACCATGTCCAAGCAGCTTGATGTTCCTGTGACAACCGTTGGAAATATTAAGACGTTCAAGGTCCATGGAACTGTAGCCAACCCCTGCAACAGGAAAATCAACCCCAGATTCAACAGAAGGACAGTGCGAATGGCAGAAAAAGAACCAAGGATATCTTCCAAAGAGCTTTAAGCTGAACTCCAAGGTGAAGGTATGTCAGTTTCTGATCGCACCATCTGTCACTTTTTGAATGAAAGTGGCCTCTGTGGAAGAAGACCCAAGAGTGCCACAATCCTTGTCTTTTGGACAAATTAGTCAACACTGGAGCTTTTTGGCAAGTCGCGTCAGCTCTATGTTTGCAGATGAAAACATGAAGCTTTCAAAGAAAAAAACCATACCTACAGTGAAACATGGAGGAGGCTTGGTTATGTTTTGGGGTTGCTTAGCTACACCTGGCACAGGGTGCCTTGAATTGGTGCAGGGCACAACTAAATCTCAAGACTCAAGGCATTCTGGAGTGAAACGTACTGCCCAGTGTCAGAAAGCTGACTGAGTCTCAGGTCATGGGCCCTCCAACAGGATAATGACCAAAACGCACAGCTAAAAGCACCCAAGAATGGATAAGGACAAAACATTGGACTGTTCTGAAGTGGCCTGTGAGTCCTGATCTGAATCCTATCGAACATCAATGGAAAGAGCTGAAGAAGGCAGTCTCAACCCTGAGGCAGCTGGAGCAGATTTGCTCAGTAAGTGTGGGCCAGACTGCCTGTTAACAGGTGCATAAGTGCTGCTGGATCCTAGCAGCTGAATTCTGAACAAGTTGCAGTGTATTTGTGGCTGTACTTGAGCCACGTTTGTTTGTGTTTTTGATTTTTTGTAAAAGGTGAGCTCTGGATCAATTGTAACCCCAAGGTCATTTACAAATGCTCTATTCTATAATTTCCATCCAGGTTCAGCGCATGGCATTTCTTGTAAATATACTTTTTGAACCTAGGGTTATCAGATCTATTTTGTCTGAATTCAGTAAGAAGAAATTAGAAGACATCCAATATTGTATGTCTTTGATGCACACTTCCTATCTAGCTAACTGAAAATCCTCCCCCGGGCTCCCTGACAGATATAGCTGCATGTCATCTGCGTAACAGCAAAGAGGGATTTTGAGTTTACAAATCATATTGCCAAGACATAGCAAATATAGATAGAAATGAAAGGGGCCCAAAACTTTGTGTGACCGAATATCTAACTGGCAACAAATCACAAGTTCATCATTCTCAATCAAGACCTGTATGCCTACATGGGTTGCAAGTCATTTCAAAAGGATTTGGTGGTCTGTATCAAAGTTATCAGATACTAAAAATAAAATAACTCACAACCTTAAGTGCCTGACTAAAATGGTTATAGAATATTATTAGAATTAAATAATACCAGTAACTGTTGAGCTGTTTGCTTTCTCAAATTTTTTTAGACAGGGTAGGTTAGAGACTGGCCTTAAATTCTTGCGAATATGTATGTATAAATTGGGTACCTTCATAGTTAGCTTAATTACAGATAATTTAAGAGATTATAAGGGGGCATTAACAATGTTTAACATTTAATGTTGCGGGGAGACGGTCTTTCGGTTTTCATTGAGTTGGTACAGGGTCAAGCAAAGTTGAGGATTTTTAATGATAAGGAGAAAAATGTTCATTATAAAGTCTAGAAGCACTTTCAGTCAAAGGTTCTGAACTTACAGTTTTACTACGGAGGAGATTCTCAGTATCTCATTTCTACTTTCTTCCATTTTTTCATTGAATAATATAATGAAGTCGTCACTGCTATGAGGAGGCATTGTGTTATCTGTTCCTTGACCCTTGGTTATTTTAGCTGCTGTATTAAACATAAACCTCAGATTGTGTTGGTTCTCCTCAATTAGTTGGGAGAAATATGTTGAACGAGCAGCCCCCAGGGTGCATTTATAATTACAAACACTCCTTCCAAGCTATAAAGACACATTTGAGTCTACTTGATTTTCTTCTTTCTCAGTGGAGCAACAGAATCTAGAGTATTGCTTAATGCATTGTTATAGATATCTAGCATTCCATCCACTGAGAGACTGAATTTGCTCGGGTACTGTCAAATTCTCAAGCTGGGTTTCAAACTTAAGAATGTTGTCAGAAAGCGCTGGTTTGAATTTGAAAATAGTTAAATTTTCAGTATCAGTCCTAAGACTAATAATCAGTATAGAAATGAATGACTTATTTGAAACTAATACAAAGCTTGGTTGCTTGAGGAGGCCATTATTACCAGAGGTGGGCGGCCCTATACGCTCACTACACAAGTTGCGTAGGGCCCTGCAAATTACGCAAGGGCCCCTTTTCCCCCTCGCAAATGAGGTTTACATGGTTCATGGGTCAGGTAGGGCCAAGCCCAGTGTAAAATAAAAATAAAACCTTAAAATGAAGAAAACATAAAGTCAGTGGCATCTTGTAGCTGCATCACAACTTCATGAGGTTTATGCTTGCCGGAGAAACCTTCCAGAGTGTACTTATTAAGTGGCTATGTGTTTAAGTTGTGGTTTAAGCCCTGGTTTAAGTCGTGTTTCAGGCAGGTTTAAAATATCAATATTATTTTAATTCATATTCGATTACTTCTCTCATAGGACAGGCCTTAGAATTTAAACATCTAACATTTAATAAACTAGTTCTCATTTTGTTTTCAGAAAGTTTGTTATTTAAAGATAAACAATCATTACTATGAACACCAATGATATTTTATGTGCTTATCTATATATTACATTTTTTGCATAGGGGGGAATGGACACATACAGTTTTGCACTTAATCTCAGTATGGTTTCTAGTCAAGGATGCAGCACAGCAATCAAGCATTAGTGTTGGACTGAACATCTGATGCTAATGGTTGTCAACTAGAGTTATGCTATCTTTTTGCTGTGTTTTTGGATAAGATAAGAGAGCTTCTCCAGTTCTGGTGGGATCTGTCTCTCTCAACGCAAGGCTAAAACTGTACGTTTACCTTTCGCCAGCGTTTTTGTTGTTAGACACTCAATGCTTTATAATGGCTGCATCATGTCGGACAAAGACCAATGAAAGGAAAAGATACGTCTCCCCTCCAGGTAACCAGCGCGGTAATGTTGGCCACTCTCTTCGGAAAGGAAGAGACACAAAAACAGAAACGCGTGGCTGAAGGTTAATGAGCGAGCAGCAGGATGTGTCACACAGCCATTAGCTGAGCCCGCTGCATCCCCGGCAGGGTCTTGGAGCGCGGCGCTCGAAATGGGAAGACAGCGGCAAGCAAGCACACTGGGTGTTGCACAGATGGCAAGCGTGGGCTGGTCAAGCTCAGAAGTTGGCGAAATCTCCCACGGACACCTTCAGGCCCAGCAAGGGAGAGAGAGCAGGCCACAGTGTGGTGGTGGGGAAGGGGGGTTAGAGCATGAAACTCTTTGATGCGCAGTTTCGCTTTATGTTTGCTGTGCGGTATGCATTTACCCAAGCTACACGCGTTCCTCTTGGCGAGATGAAAAGAGATCCCCATCAATGTTGTTTTAATCTCTTGGCCTTTAGATTGGTGCCTCTAATTATTTCCTCTTCCCGAAGTCCTACACACGTCTGGTTCTGAACGCCCCTGAACAACTGTTTGGTTAATTTGAAAATGCATGAAGCTGAATGGGAAATTCCATGGAACGTATGATTTCTACAGTGTACCCTTATCCTGAACACAGAAGGATGGGCAAAGTGTCACTTCTGTCATTTGTTATGTGTGGGACAGACCATAAACCATCCAATCCAGCAGGAATGTAGAGCAATTGATTATTCTACAGGTTCCCCAGAGAAATGGCTTTTAGACAGTCTGCACATTACTGCAGTGCTGCAAAGAGACTTTATATTCAGCTGCTCCAGGTGTTAACGGATTATTTTCAACCTAGAAGCTTGCACAGTTCACTATCCTACCAGTCCTACTGCCTCCAGCATGGATGAATAATGAACAGTTTCCTCTTAAATAGGCTTTAACCAGGCTTGGCAATATGCATTATTTTACACATTTAATAAAATGAAAGCAGCTTCATATGAAACTTAACAGTTCTTGGCTCTAAGCACATGTCATTCATATGGAGAGCATATGCAGAACAGACTGTATTTAAATGGGTTATAAAAACTAAGGGTAAAGATGTAGCTCAAGGAGAGGATATGAGAGGGGCAGGCCAGAACGATCAGAAGTGAAGTGTTTGAAATTGTAGCACTGAGAAATGGAAGGTATGGTTGAGAACAATTTTAAAAAGATACTTTTCTAGAGTTGTGGTCGTTAAATTCCATCAATACAGGTCTGAACTTAACTGTTTAAAGATAATTGGGAATGGACCAGCTTTTAAGGACCCTGTGTTCTTTTTAGTGAAGTGAAAATGTTTTGTGGATTCTCTGTAGGTAAGCTTCTTCAGGGAGTTAGGATAAAGGGAGATCCAGTCTATCTATTTTATCATAGTATCTGGCGCTAAGGCAGTCGAAGTGCAGTCGCCATCTTGAACCCTTTCAGCTGCTACCATGGAGATCATGATTCCAACAATTCGTGGTTCATGTTTAAATCTGGTCACCAGTCCTTTTTCCCCATGAAGAAAGAGTGAGTCACCAGTCCTTTTTCCCCGTGAAGGAAGAGTGAGTCACCAGTTGTTTTTCCTCGGGAGGAAGAGTGAGTAACCAGTTGTTTTTCCTTGTGGAGGAAGAGTGAGTAACCAGTTGTTTTTCCTTGTGGAGGAAGAATGAGTCACCAGTCGTTTTTCCTTGTGGAGGAAGAGTGAGTCACCAGTCGTTTTTCCTTGTGGAGGAAGAGTGAGTCACCAGTCCCTTTTCCCCGTGGAGGAAGAGTGAGTCACCAGTCATTTTTCCTCGGGAGGAAGAGTGAGTCACCAGTCGTTTTTCCTCGGGAGGAAGAGTGAGTAACCAGTTGTTTTTCCTTGTGGAGGAAGAGTGAGTCACCAGTCGTTTTTCCTCGGGAGGAAGAGTAAGTCACCAGTCGTTTTTCCTCGGGAGGAAGAGTGAGTAACCAGTTTGTTTTTCCTTGTGGAGGAAGAGTGAGTAACCAGTTGTTTTTCCTTGTGGAGGAAGAGTGAGTCACCAGTTTGTTTTTCCTTGTGGAGGAAGAGTGAGTAACCAGTTGTTTTTCCTCGGGAGAGAGAGTGAGTCACCAGTCGTTTTTCCTCGGGAGAGAGAGTGAGTCACCAGTTTGTTTTTCCTTGTGGAGGAAGAGTGAGTCACAAGACGTTTTACCTCAGGAGAAAGAATGAATCAGAAGTCGTTTTACCTCAGGGAGAAATAATAAGCTACGAGTCATTTTTCCTTGCAGAGGCAGAATGAGTCACCGGTCATTTTTCGTCGTGGAGGCAGGGTAAGTAATGGAATTGTCAATTGTCTCAATGCATCATCCCCACAAATCCTGCCGGCACACATGGGGAGGGTGAAGAAGTATAACTAATCTCCTCTAATCCTAATCTCTGCACCCGCCTCTTTTCCACACTGCAGACTGAACGAGAGATTCACCATTGATTGGAGGAGAGGTTACTGCAAGCAGGAAACCAAGCGGAGAATACAGTCTATTGTAAAATACAGTTGTGACTTCAGGTTAATTCTGAAAATTGAAATGACAAGTGTTGATTTGTTTTGATCGCTCTCGTTAAGTGAGGCATTTGTTTTGGCCCAACATTATATTTCCCTGAGAATGGGCATTAGCATGTCTTCAAACGCGATAGCATCATCGCACTGAGACCAGCATTACTGACTGATTTTCCGAGACGGAAAAAGAACCGGGAGACGTCCATGTGTCCAAGCATGTTGATTTGTTTTGTTGTGCCTGTTTGGCACGAAGGAATAAAAAGCGACTTGTCCGCCTGCTCATCAACTTTGAAACGACGTGGTCACTGCTGCGTATTACAGAGGCATTATTAAAGCATGAATAAAGTGTGATGGTGCTTTATTAGTGGTGCCGATGCTGACATTCAAGAGCACAGCTTTGAGCTGAGCGGATCTGAGCAGCTCTGGGGAGCATTAGCACTGTTTGTGTTCTTCGTCATTCCCAACCTACTCAAACACCGGTAGTTCACGAGGCTCACGCAATTTTTCCAGCCTTAACATGGCTATGGATGAGGGCCAGCCGAATGCGAGAAACAATTCAGGGTTAACTTCTAACATCCCTGGTGTAATCTGAGGCAAAATTGCCTTGCACTGATACAGAGCAGATTGATATATTGTGTGGACATAATGAGAGGAGAAACCACCAATCAATAAAAACTTTTTTTCTTTTTTTTAACTTATTGCAAAAATAAATTGTCTCAAAATGCCCTACAGGGAAATTCGGAGAGAATAATAAAGGAAGAACAAAACCAATCTGAGAAAACTGTAAAACCTGTTGGAAAAGCCAGTGAGTGTAACAGATGTTTGGCTATTACTGTCACTATTACTCTGAGACTCCTTCACCGCTTCACTGAGGGACCACTAATACTGATCCAGCATCACTTTATTTAGCCGGTGCAATCAAAGGAGAATATAAATGGCCCGTACAGTTATATACATATCCAGTATATTAACTGTAGGGTTATTGGGTCATTTTTTAAAACATGTGCATCACTTAAAGGTGCACGCCAATATTTTTTCCACAAAATAAATCATTAAAGGGATAGCATGAAGTCACTTTATTAATGAACTAGTTTTTGGAAAAACTCTAAATAAGTAAGTTAACTCCACAACATGGACATAGCTGAAAAAATGCATACAATACACACAGAGCAGCAAGACAATATCACTTATTGTCCTCCAATTGTCTGCAAAGCACAGTACCAGGCGATGAACTGGAGATGAACTGGGTATTGTGTGTGCTTCAACGCTGGCCCCGCGGGATGCCGTCTCACACAGCTCGCGATTGATCCGCCATGAAGACGATTGTGCTGGCGACTCTAGGTTTAGCGTTTACAGCAGGAAAACACAGCTAGGTCCAGGCACAGCAGAGAAGGTCTCTCCCTCAGGGGCTGGAGCGTCACTTCATGTGGCCCATGCCTCTTAAAGAGCCTTTAGGATTGCTACAATATGTTAAATAAATTCCATATATAGCCATCCACTTTTGATAATTCTGTCTAGTTAGTTCAGAGGAACTCTGTCTGACTAATTCACCAACAGTGAAATAAAAGAACACAAGAACACATAAAAGAGTAGGGGAAAAAAACTAAACAGGTTGTTTGGTGGTAATTCCTTGCAGCAAGCTACAAAGGGATAAATATACAAAACTAGGCTGAAAAAATTTGTATTATATTACACAATAGGAAACACAAATTGTACACAATTTCTAATCGTAAACCTTTCAGTTGAAGAAGAACTCCTTTGTGCCATCTCTTTTTTTATACCTCTGTGTTCACAGGAGCACGTCTCCTTATCATGTTCCATAAACAACAGTGTAATGGTTACACTGATGGTTAATCAGGAAAAACTAAACATCCTTGCCTGAATGAAAAGGAATGTTCAATTTAATTTCAGTTTCTTTTCTCTCTCTCTGGGATTTAAGCTGTTGATGAGAATTTGAAATATTATAATTGGCACTTCCCCCCACTCTTGATAGAGAAAATTTAAACAGTTTATAGCACGCCGTTGCGCAATATGATGGATGTGAATGTTAATAGTTTGCCATCAAAAGATTTGACGCTAAAGCCCAGGGTGCCCGGTGCTAACAACGCCACTGAGCTGGACACAAAACAAATTGATCGCGTTCGGCTCCTCGGGGAACACCTTTACAAACACAGGTGTGTTTAACCAATATTTTGCTTGATCTGTGGTACCATCGATGGAAATTTGCATAGGCCTTCATCGAATGTGCGATGCGTCATGTTTCAATCATGAATGTTTTAATTTTAATGTGGTCCCAACCAATTAAACAAATAATAAGGATGACCTCCACCTTACCATCAAATCCCAGCTTTATCACCAGCCAGGGGATTAGAGAAAGGGCATGTTTATATAACTTTAAAAAAACTGATTTTGTCTTTTTCATCCCTTTCTGTTCTTTCTCACCCCCTTGGGGGATTTCTTTTGTATAAGAGCATGGATGACTCAGCCTTGCCCCGAGGCCAGTCCAGAACTTAGTACCCATCAAGCATGTGCGTGCACTGGGCTTGCTGGTCCTGACACCCCAAGAGGTCATCCCACACTGAACAGACATGACCACCAATGGCAGAACCACTCACTCTAAAGAGTCTGGTTCCTTTCTGGGTTTCTTCCTATTTACCACCCCAGGGAGTTTAACAGCTGCCCTGGGTTTGCTTTCAGGGGGTTTTGGGGCTGATAATTTTGTTTTAATCTGCAATGATTTGTGCTAAGTAGGCGACTCAGAGATCATTATTGAGTAATTGTGATTGACGGTGACAATAAGTTGGCATTTAAAACAAATCAATTCCTGTGTAAATATTGAAAGTCTTAATTACTTTGTTTTAGCTTTGTTAATAATAAAAAAACTTTAGACATAGTACTTTTATTCTTCTGACCCAGAAAACGATGAAGAATATAAACCATATAGTAGACAGTATGAAGAGTTAAAAAATGTATGGCAGTCAGTTTTCAGTCTTGTTAAAGACAACCATGCATTATTTTTTTAGAATTCTTTTTCTTCGCGAAATGCTTTGTTTCAGGCGCTGATCAACAGTGAGAACATATTTTTAGGACTTGAGTCTGAGAAATATTAGTATCAATGTCATTATTACTATTTGTTACTCAGCAGATTAAAAATAGCAGATTTAGGGGTTCAGAGGTCACCAGCCACCAGCCACCAGCAAGGGCAGCTGCACCTGAAACCCCTCAGTCCGTCTCAACTCAATGCAATGGAGTCCTTAACAAGGAGCATCAATAGGATTATCATCCATCTTATCAGTCACTGTTATCAGTCACTAGCTGCAACATTATAAAGCGAGTCTACTTCTGTCAATTTAATAGATTTATATTTTAGATTTTTCTCAATTCAGAGAAATGGACACCATTCCAAATTGTGGATGCAGTTTGCTGTGTAAAATGTGAACTGTCTGATGAGGTAAAAAGCAGTTCTGTATTGATTCACCATGCCTCAACTCCAGGGCTGGCATTGTAAGCTTTGCCGGGGGTTGAATCATGGACAGGTGGTCCCCGAGTGCCAGCGCTTTGCCTGGAAACCGTGTCCGTGGAGACCGCAGCATTAGGTCCCATAACTTCGTCCATGGCGAGCCACAGCATCCCGGCGGCGAGCTGTGTTTAGGTAATGAGCAGGCTGCATGACCTCTGTGAAGGGTCCGCAAAACTGCCCTTACCGGCCTTGTAAGCTAAAGTTAACAAGCACTGATGAGGGGCCCATTGGCTTGGCCGTGGGTCCCCAGTGGGGGTCTAATCTTGTGGTAGGGCCCACATGCTTTTGTCAGATGCTATTTTAAGGGTTCACTGTGTGAGGTCCCAGGTGAGGGCATTTCCTGTTATTTGTTTAACTTGCACTGACGTCTAGTTACCCAGTTGGTTGTGTCATTTAGCCACCGTCACCTTGTTTACAACTTCAGTTTGATGCTTCAGTTTGGCGCTCCAAAACTGTGATTTGGAGTTACACTAAATAATATTCTGATTGACTTTTAAGCATTTTCATCCAATGAAATTGACAGGGACACATTTGGTTCCTATGACGCACAATGAGAAAAAATTATAGCACAGTTTCCAATTGTTTTTTTTTTTTGTAAGGTTTTTATTTATTTTGTCTTGGTGTTCATAAACACTGATCAGCCATAACATTGTGACCACTGACAGGTGAAGTGAATAACGAGAAAATCTCGTTACCTGTCAGTGGGTGGGATATATTCAGCAGCAAGTGAACATTTGTCCTCAAATTTGATGTGGAAAAATGGCCAAGTGTAAGGATCTGAGTGACTTTGACTATGGCCAAATTGTGATGGCTAGACAACTGGGTCAGAGCATCTCCAAAACTGCAGCTCTTGCGGGGTGTTCCCGGTCTGCAGTGGTCAGAATGGACAATCTAAGAAAGTATTACTTATAACATCTAATTTAGTTTACATGTAGTAACTAGCCTACCGTATATAATGGCAGTCAGTCTAAAGTCTAAATGGTTTCTCCATAGAGGATTGGTAGATATTTCAGTTAGAGTTCAAATTACCATTTAAGTTACTGTTTCATGCTGTTCAATGGCAGAAGCCCCTGTTATGAAAAATGTGGATCTCTGCACATGAAATGAAATGCACCACAAGCCAGCAGTGGTGCCTTGGGCAACTATTGTGTGTTTGATCTGTGAGTTTCCTGCTGTTAGGCTGCTGTTAGGCTGCTTCATTTCATTCACAAGCCATACATAGTGTGTTGCTCAGGTTTCTGATTGACCAGCTTCATGGCCGATGTATCTGCAGGTGTAATATTATCAGTAGTTGGGCTGCTGCCTCAGAATCCCCCCATCCCCCCCGATCAACGACCTTTTTCAATGACCGAGCCCTTTTGTGGCTGTTGTCGTATGTAAGGAGCCAGGCTGAGATAATATGGATGAGACACTAATGTCATTGCCCCGATGAGATTACTCCTGAAGAGGGGATCCTTGTGACTCAGAGAAGATGGGCAGACTGAGACTATGGGGGGGAAACAAAACTGTGTCTGTGAGAAAACAAAAAAGCAGCGATCGAGATATACATAGAAAAGTGTTTAATATAACCACCGCCTGTCTTTATTGTCTCAACATATTGTAATATCTCTTTTTTATCTAGAGGATTGCCCCACTCATTCAAAGGGAGGTAGATTTTAGTCCATTAAACAAAAAAGAAAAGAAGGGTAACAGCGAACAACGTGCATTGTAGTTCATTCTTATTTTGATTATTTGTAGAGACTGACTTTTGTGCTTGTGTGCCAGCCTTTTACACCGTTTCAAGGAGCTTATAGTTGAAATTCAAGAACAACCGCAAACCAGATATTTTTGTTGCTTTGCTCCACCGTTCACCCAAACACCCCCCCCCAGAGAAATCAAATAAATCGGGCCTTTTCATTGGGAAGCGTTCCTCTTCAGGTGCGGCGAGCTGCCTGAAGAGTGATTTGTCATCCTGCAGCCTGGTTGGACGTGCAGCTTGCCAGGAGGTGGTGGTCGTGAATACCGAGTACTCATACCTCTAGGCAGCAAACTGAAAGCCCTGTGCTCTGGAGAGAACCGGCAAAGATACTACCAACACAAAAAGAGCCTAGAGGCCCTGCTTACAGAACATTTTACTTCCTCACCAGCACAATTTGGCCAAACAAAAAATAAAAGATCAATAAAACGGTGTTAAAAGCAATAAGATGAAATATAAATTACTTTTACTATTATTTTATGTTTTTATGTCAAATTAGGGGACCTGTAGTTTTTACTTCATGGTGTTTCAAATCTGTCCTCTGGAGTGTTTTTCTTTAATAACTGAAATGCTGAAACTCATGCAAAAATTCAGGTGTTCAAGAAAAACTACTGAAATGAAGCCAGAAGATCAGAATTAGAGGGTAGTATTCGGATGATTTACAGGGTGCTGCAGGAAGGTGCTTGGGCCAGTCTGGAGCCTCTCTGGTGCCAACTCTGAACTTTTCAAGATGCTCTAGAGCTGAAAGCAGAAAATCTGGAGGCATCTGTAAACTGCAACCGTCAGTGTATGTGTGTGTGCTGAGTCTGTAGGTAACTGTCAGTGTAGGAATGTGTGTCTAGTCCAGATGAGTTACTGTACTACAATCACCCACTGGCCTTCACATCAAACAGGCAATCTGGGCAAATCGGATTTTTCATGGGAAAATGAAACCTAATTTACCTTTGGGAAACGCAAAATGTCAAAGCAAACACCAAAGGAACTGCAGCAAACAGCAGCAAAAATCTAATTGTAAATTTGTGTTCATTCCATTATAAATGTTTTTCAAAAGATGCTCTCAGCAATGTCTTATATGAGAACCCTAAGCATTCAAAACTAATTATTTCATTCAAACAGGTCAAAATAAAATAAAAAGCACTATCAAATACTTTGAATAACAAAATTTTCTTTGCTCAACCACACTTCAAAAAATCATCAATACTTTCAGGTACATGGGTACCAGACGCAAATGAACAATGACTGATTGAACCATTGCCTGCAACTGTCTAAATTAATTAATAACTATCAGAAATAATCTGGCATGCCCAGAATATCAGGATTGCTGGCCTTTAAGTGGTCGGACACGGCCTCTCTGCCCACTGATGTACCACAATATGCACATAAACACATCAATCTAAATCCTAGTTATGGTCTCTTTGGTGCTGCTCTTTTCTAAAAAAAAATGGGCATAATTCTGCAAGGCCAACTATCTTTTTAGTAATTTCTTTAAAGAATCAAGTTTCACACAAATCCCTGGGGGTGAAAAAGCCAGCCCATAAAACAGTTGAATGTTTCAATTATCAATTTGCATGGCATGGAGGACGGCCGCTCGGCATGGAGGACAGTTGCTTTCTCACATTGCCTTTGAGAACAGAAGAGAGCTTTACGGCTATTCTGCATTCTAAAAGCATGATGGAAAATCTTGTTCTGCTGTTCAAATATATTGAAAGATGATTCCTTCTCTACTCAATGGGATCAGCATATATAATGTATGAAGGTCTGAGGTCCCCAATGAAACAATTATGCAGGAGTGTGCAAGGTCTGAGGGCCATTTTATGAATACACAATTTACACAATATTAATTGAGAAACACGATCTTAAAAAAATCAAATTAATGTCAACCATTAAAAAATAAAGTAGTGCCAAAGCTATTTACTTCGTTTACCCGGTTACCGATTCATATGGCTATACAAATGTGTTGGATATTCGCAGATTTCAAAATTTTTACTGCTGTATAAAGCAATCTTTTTTGTTTTGCCCGGTACATGGGTCTCCCCCAGTGTGTTACTAAAATGTGTAGGTGGAATGGATGTTATGAAATATGTATGTCGCTTGCATTTTTGTATATTTGCATGAATATGTTAAGTGAGTGTTTCTGTCTGTGACAGTGTGTGCAGGTGTAGGTGTATATCTGTGTGGGGGTGTGTGTGTGCACTCATCAAGGTTTCTGCGTGATCAGGTGTGTGTGTGTGTGTGTGTGTG
>JAOVYW010073721.1:0-19531 GCA_025775045.1 Hiodon tergisus
AGTGTTTGAGTTCTCCTAGAATTTGGATACCACAATATGAAGGACTGCTAAGCAATCCAGTTAATCTGGTCTTTTCAACACTTTCAATGTAATTGATTGGCATTTCATTAGACAATCCTAAATTTGGTAATCCAACCCAAAAAAAATCCCAGAAAGGCAGCATATAAAAAATTCAAGGACACAGAAGATCAGGCATTCATTACACGAATGTACTCTAATAATGTTAATAATAATAATATTCACATTCCACTTTACTTTTTTCAGGGTTTATGGCAGTGTTAATCACATTTATTCATACTGTTTCTAAAATCTAATATTTTTTTTGCTCAAGCCTTTGTTTAATAAAACATGGCAGACTCCTGTCTCCTTCGTGACAACTTTCACTTTACGTGGGTTCAAGTATAGATGTTTGCATTCATATAATTTATATTACCTACCAAAGTGTAATCAACGTGTCTCCGCTATTGCATAGGATTGATAGTTGATGCACTAAATAAAATAAGTGAAAGTGATCTTTACAGATTGAGGAAAAAACATTTGATAGTAAATAACTACTTCTGCTTCAAAGTAAATATGACTATCCTGTAGAATATATAAATTCGGTTAGCATTGCTGTATCTTTGTAGGGCTCATCAGAAAGACATCAAAGGATATTTGGATGTAAAAAATGCACAAAGTACCTATGAATAATGCATAAGATAAAAGAGATGCGAGACAAGCTTCAACATGTCAGTCATCAGATCTATGTACAGTGATGCCTTTATGCATTAAGGAAACGACTAGTGTCCTAATCACATGCTTCTCTTTTTTTTTCACCATTTGCCATGATTTTAATTATAGTATGATACAATACGGCATGCCAAATAATCCTTTATTTTCATATATTTGACGTCTATGTCAAATAAGTATTAAAAAGTATGTTCTGGGAAAGAACAGGAACATGAAGATTCGAGTTTGCACATTGCACAAAATGTGCCAAACTTGATTATTAAAGTACCTGTGCTGTGATAAAATTTCTAATAAAAAAATGTAGCCAAATGAAATTCCTAAAAGAGTGACACATTTTTTGCTGCTCAATGTTAATGATATGCAATCTCTGTATACAATTTTAAAACCAAAACTAAATTAGCTATGAGGTGACATCACCTCTGCCTGGGAATCGAAAACGTTTGATGTTGCATGGTTATGACCACTATTTCTCCAATTATTATTATTTGTTTAGTGCTGGGGCAAATGTGTAGCTTCAGTTCAATGTACAGTATATTCTATTCATGTGAGAGAATTTTATATGATGGTGAAACTACTACGAAAATGAAAGCAATTGTATAATAAATTAGCACACACAATATGAAATATGAGTTCCAAGTATTTTATTAGAGGAAGGATTATGCATATGTATAGAGTTACTTTTTGTTAATATATTTTTTTGTTATAAATGTGGTGTTCTATAAGTGATTAGAAGAATTGATTTGGTACCTTAGCTTAATGAAGTTGTAACTGAAGAAAGAAAACTGACCAATGTGTGTTTCTTTTCAACGGTGCAACAAAAAGTGGAGGTAACATTCATTGCATGGAAAAAGAGAACTAGAGAATTTCTGCTATCATAGAGAACCAAGTACATTTGAATAGTTACAATGTGAAAAGAATACAATTCTGTATCAGTGGAATAAACAAACAAACCTGAGTTTAACTGAAGTTCGATGGGAATTTTCTTGGCGTGAAATGAAAAAAAAGTGTTTGTACGGAAATTATCCGCAATTCTTATCATTTGTAAGTAAACTAGGTGTTAAAGGCCCATAGGAAAATTATTATATTTTTTTCCTCCACCCTCCCTGACCAAATCTGAAGATTGCGATGATAAACCATTCTGAAAACTTTTTATTTTATCTTCAACTTCAAATTATTTGTATGACAAATAAAAGACAGAACTTTTGTTGTTTAACTTCACACATCAATACATGGTAGAGCCATCTTTCACTGAAATAATAAGTACACAATAATAAGCTCTACACAGTTTCAGAATGATTTTGGCCTATTTGTCTTGGTAGAATTTCTCCAGGTTGGACGGACGTTGCTTGTGGACTGCAATTTCAAGTTAGTGCCACAGATTAATACTGACTAGGCCACTGTATGACATTCAATCAGTCAATCAATCAATTAATGAATTTATTTTTATAAAGCACTTTTCACATGTTTCCATGTCACAAAGACACTTTACATATAGAAAAATACAATATTTCCCAGGCCAGACCCCCCAAAAGCATGCATGGCAAGAAAAAACATCCTCAGCTGGCAGGAAGAAACCTTGAAAGGAACCCAGCTTAAAGAGGGAGTCCATCCTCGTGATTGCTTTAAATAGAGAAATAGCACATTGTAAATGCTTACCTATGGAAGCAGTATGATCTCAAGTTAAGTAATTTGAACATTTTAAAAGTGAAACTTTATGAGTGGTCACCGCTACATATATCTATGGCAGCATACAAAGAGGGTGAATGGCGGAAACAACACATGGCCAAGAAGGTGGCCCTCATTTTTTTATACTCTTTGGTCTTCATTTTCCTTTGAATTCAAAACCTGACCAACGATCCTTCAATAGTGGTGTTTTTATCCAGAAAATATGACTGCAACTTGAGTGGTTCACATAGGAAGGCCAATGGTAGAGTAATTGGGTCTTAGTTAGAGCAATTTCTTTCATCTATATAAACTTCCACAGCCCAGGGGTTGAATACTTATGCAAGCAACATATTTCAGTTTATTATTTTTCTTACAAATATTTCCCAACATAACCAGTTTGACCATACAATATCAGATTTTGGGTGTTTTAAAATAAATTATCTAACAGTATGAAATTTCAAATCCTGTTTGTAATTCTGTAATATGAGAGAATTGGTCACAGATCTGAATACCTTTGCCAGGCACTTTATATCAAAAACCTGCTCACAAAACATAACTAATTTTCAGTAAGAAAAAAATTACTGAGTCTTACCTACTCATGGAGAGCTATGAAGCGCCATCTCATCCTGTATATTTAAACGTTCTTCTCTATGTGATCTTTGTATTGCAATATGTCTATAGGGTTTTCACTCACTCTGCCCTACTACATTTCATGATCCCATCTTTGACTTTACGTTCAGATATTGAATTTTTAAAGGCATGGTGCTCTATTACAATCAATCTGTTTATGAGACAGTGTAGTAAATGTAAACAAACTAGAATAATAAGAAAGAACGCATGTAAGCTTTGACCATTTTAAAAAGGCTAAAATTTAGTTTTTATGCATATTTGCATTATCCCTGCATAGGTACAATATCCCTCTCTAATTAAAATGAGATATGGAGAGCACACAGCTTGATCTTGGAAAACAGACACTGAGTTGTTCTATAGAACTTTAACAAGACAGGTAGAAGTGACATAAACTGGAGCAAATGCAGTCAGAATGAAGAAGCTCCAACCTAAAACTTGTACACTTACATTACATGTACAATAAACTAAACAACAAACTAAACTAAACAAATTGTAAAAATTCCAAAAAAAAACAAACTCTAAAACAGCGGCTTATGAAATATACATAAACAAAACACACTACCAATAATTAGTAATTTAATACCATAATTGTTTTATATCCCTCTGCTAATTTTGCGAGAAGACATGCCTGTTTCCAGATCCAGCCCCAAATCTTAATATGCAAAACATCTCACTTATACTCATCATTTCATTTTCTTAGTATTTCTAAGGGAGGGTTATATTATTTTATGGAACAGATGCATAGGTCAATTTGATGCATATTATTTAGTAACGGGTATAAGGAAATTAAATGAATTAGTGGTTAAAAACATAAAACCTACTTTAAATTCATGCAGATGTAATGGTACGCATGGTGCGTTCACCCCCTTGAAGGTTTCACTTTTATTTTTTGATGCCTTTATGAATGAATTAAGAATGCCTTTAATCAAAGAAGCAACAGCGCAATTGTCCAGGGGTTTATTTTTTTAATTTTGCTTGCCTTTTCATCTGCACAGCCACACAGACAAAAAGGTAAAACATGATAAGCAGATGGTTGAACCATAGTGAAAAACCACAGACAATACAGAACAAAGAAAACTGTTTTCTGCAGAGTTGTCTACTGCTTGACATGGTCGATGACAATTATTTTCTTGAAGCAAGCTACTTTGGTTTGATTATATTTGGTTTGGTTTGGTTATATTTTTTTCAAATAGCAATGGCCTTGTTTATCTCTGGTTATCCCTGGTGCCTTGTTTTTCTGCCGTGTGCAAGATTACACCTTGTTTCTATTGTATGACTTGTTTCTTTTTTTACATACACTATATGGACAAAAGTATTGAGCCACACCTCTTAATCGTTGAATTCAGGTGTTTCATTCAGTCCCATTGCCACAGGTGTATAAAATCAAACACCTAGCCTGTCTGCCTTTACAAACATTTGTGAAAGAATGGGTCATTCTAAAGAGCTCACTGAATTCGACCATGGTACTGTAATAGGATGCAATCGTTGCAATAAGTCAGTTTGTGAAATTTCTTCCCTCCTAGATATTCCACGATCAACTGTAAGTGATATTATTGCAAAGTGAAAGTGTTTAGGAACCACAGAAACTCAGCCACGTAGTGGCAGACCATGTAAAGTTACAGAGCGGGGTCGCCGAGTGCTGAGGCACATAGTGCATAAAAAGTCGCCAACACTCTGCTGACTCAATAACTGCAGAGCCCCATACCTCCTGTGGCATTAACATTACCACGGAAACTGTGCGCCAGGAGCTTCCTGGCATGGGTTTCCATGGTCAAGCAGTTGTATGCAAGCCTTACATCACCAAGCACAATACATCAGATGGTGTAAATTCCAACAGACACACTCCAAAATCTTGTAAAAAGCCTTCCCAGAAGAGTGGAAGCTGTTATAGCTGCAAAGGGGAGACCAACTCAAAATGAATGCCTATGGATTTAGAATGGGATGTGTAATGTATAGGTGTCCCAATACTTTTTTCTATATAGTGTATTTCCAGGGTTCCTATTTTTATAAGGACTGGTCATTTAGCCACTACCAACATTTTATCTGGATTTCTTCCCTATTTGTCTGTGATTTAGTTGCTTCCATTCTCCAGCTATTGCCGTTTTTCACCATGTAGCCCCACTCTGTAAATTATGCTTTCCGTGCCTATGCTGCTGGAAATGCATGAAATTTTGATTGTAATAATCTATTGATTGTCCTAACATTTTTAACTGCATGTACCTAGAATCTGTGAGAATTGCCTTCGTTTCCTCAGCATCCCCTGGCATTGATGGTACTGAGAGTTCAAGGCAAAGAAATTATCCTGATTTTTCATATTGCCTGAACCTAACGCAATGGAACCTTTGCTCTTCTGGCTTTGGTTGCTTTATTTTACATTCATCAGAGGTGCTCTAATTTATTTATGCAAAACACTGCAAAAAATATGTATGGTTGATAATGCAGTTCAATGGAGTTAGAGTGCTGCTTCATTTAATATTTGTCCCTGTAATTACCTTTTACAACACTCTCATATACTGATTCATTTTGTTAAGGTCTTCTGTGTTAAACTGCCTCCAGATTTGGTCCTAACTGCAGCCTCCTTCTGTATTGATGGTTATATATATAGCCTTCAATTTACATGGGACCATAGATAAAGGCATCATGGCTGGTGGTATTTCACCTCAATTGCCCTTAGTTATACTATACAATAGTATAATTACATTAACTAATGCATTGTATTCAACAGCAAGGCAGGGTTAACAGAAAGGCCAGGGTTATCAATATTGAAGCTAATCCCAATTAAACTAAACCTGACTGCCACGTCTCTAGTGACTTACAAAGATAGAATTTATGAGCAGTCATTTAATTGGATATAGCTTTCTCTGTTATGCTGTGTAAGATGTTGCATTGTACCTACTTACTATATTTTTCAAAAGTTTATCCATTGACAACCAACTGAACTTTCAAATGTAGTAATAAAAACAAATATTTTCTCTCATGGGGAATATTAAGTAAATAAATACATGTTTCTAATAAGTATTTATAATAAGTATCCTACTAAATGACCAAACGACATCAGTCTGCCAATCAGTGTCAAGAAGAAGATTATCTGTATTATCTTTATCCTATTATATTTTCATAAATTTTGTTTCAAAATGAAATTCTTTGGCTTGATTAAGTGATAGCTCTGTATCAGATTAAAAGTTTAATACCAAAAAGGCTTCCACTGTCTTGCTTTCACCATGATTACTAATGCATGTTTATGCGTTTTATATGGTGGCCAAAACAAAACAAAACAACAAACCACAAAACACAAATTCAAAAAGAAAACAACAAATGAGGCACAAAAACTAAATGAAAGGCACAAATATACTGTAAAAGCACAAAAAATGGGGAAGAAAAGGGAAAACATAACAAATTAAAGTCATAAAAAACGGCAACACAACTGCGTTAACAGAAACAAAACATTTTCTCCTAGTGGCTGGAGTACTTTGGTTGTGGGTTCCCTCAAATGCAGCGCTTTCTGAAATGTTTATTTTCTGTTAATCCAGTTGTGTTCCGGTTTTATTGCTTTTAATTTCTTGTAATGTTTTCCCTTATTGTGCCTTGCATGTTGTTTTCATGTTTGTGTTTTCTAGATTTGCTAGCATACTTTGTGTTTGTGTTTAGTGACTTGTTTTGATTTGAACATCAGAACCACCGTAGTTTTATCTTTTAATGGCACATTTTGCGTGTGGTCCTGTGTGAAGCAGCACCATAATTTTTAGAAAAGAAAATATAATCAGAGAAGTTACAGGGATTATTTCATAAAGCAGATTTTATTTGTCCACAATTTACAGAACTTTAGGGAAGTTTAGAAGCTCAGTTTAGGGCAGCAGCTATCTTTCAACTATAATCATTGGCTAACTGTATATTTCCCTCTAACTTAAATAAGTAAGAAGTGAAAAGACAGCAGTTGTGAGCACACAACATGATGTGAGACTGATGTGAGGCTATGCCTACGTGAACGGTACGTTTCAGGTTCTGACGGATGGCTCTTCGGAGTTTATTATTTTGCAGTGGGGTTCTGACGACAGGTATGCTTTTGGAGAGGCTTCACAGCAGGTGCATTCTGAAAGAACAGGAATAGATGGAATTCACACATGCTCTTATTTACTACCGTGATTCATCAGACCAGGCCACCTTCTTCCATTGCTCCGTGGTCCAGTTCTGATGCTCACGTGCCCACTGTAGGCGCTTTCGGCAGTGGCCAGGGGTCAGCATTGGCACCCCGATTGGTCTGTGGCTACGCAGCCCCATATTCAACAAACTGCGATGCACTGTGTGTTCTGATACCTTTCTATCAGAACCAGCAGTAACTTTTTCAGCAATTTCAGCTGTCATCTGTTGGATCGGACCACACAGGCCAGCCTTCGTGCATCAATGAACCTTGGCCGCCCATGACCCTGTTGCCGGTTCACCGTTTTTTCCTTCCTTGGACCACTTTTGATGCTTTTAAAATTTTTCCTGCTTCTAACACATCAACTTTAAGGACAAAATGTTCACTTGCTGCCTAATATATCCCACCCACTGACATGTGCCATGATAACGAGATTATCAGTGTTTTTTACTTCACCTGTCAGTGGTCATAATGTTATGGCTGATCGGTTTATATTCTGTTTCTAGTGTGGCGGAAATAAGCAATCATGGAAGCCCACAAATAATCAATAACTTTGTGAAAGAAGACTAACTTACTGGGTTCTGCTGTGGATACTGGATTGGATATAACTGCATAAGAAAAGGAAAGAAAATTATAGCATATAATGCAAGCTCTTTGAAGGAGTTCAAGTGGTTGTCATCAAAAGTCACTTCATGACAACAATAAGAGTTTAAGTGAAGAAACAATTCACAGTTACAGGCATGAGAATTGTATTGGCACAGCATAACATCCTTTACTCTTATCGGTTTGCATGTATACTGTCTAAGTCTCCTGTTTTCATTATACTGCGCCAAAGAAATACAGATTAGTTAGGATAGTGGGTGTTTCTTGAAATCATAATTGCTTCGCCCCATAGGATTGACACTTCTTAATGACCCTGGTGATATATGTGCATATGATTTTAAATATTTTAAATATGTAATAAAAACTACCATGTTGTTAAAGACAACTTGGAGTCTGGTTCTGGCTACACAATGTTTACCTGAATAATATTTAATAAATAAAATAATTAAGTGCAAGATTTTCAAGATTACAAGGCATGTAATGGTGAAATGCACATCCCATGATTTTAATTATTTTAATCTACACTTGGACCTCATATTTTTAAAATAGTTTGCCTCTGTTATTGTGATATTTTGCTGACATTAAGATTCAGGCCTCAGAGACAGACATTGAAGATTACTTACTACTTCAACACTGGGAGCCCCAGGGGGCTGTGGAATCTCATGTTTAACAAAGCCTTGAAGAGGAGGTGTCTAAAAAGTAAACAAAAAGACCTTAAGAACTACTTATTTTGCCATTTTTTATCTAGTATTATACCTGACAGGCAACTAAAATGGCATAGCTGAAAAAGTCTTACAGATTCAAGATGCTGGGGAGACCTGAAGCCATTCCTTTGTAATCCATATGGGTACATCTAAATAGGAGAAAATCGACGATTTGTTAGAATATTAAAAAAAAAAAAATCTGCATTTGGACTGTAATTTTAAATTAACCGTGTATTAGTTAATACAATTTGGTTATTAAATGTTTAAAGTTTACAATAAGTTCAACCCACTTCAGACTCATTGATTAATTCAGTATGACACATAAACTGTAGCACTCAGGGTTGACTAAAAATTTTTCTTCTTTGTTTTATGTACAGAGCATCCCTCAAAAGTTGCTTACCATCTGTGCCACCCACTCAAACTCACAGTCTCTGTGCTTGTTACAATTTATTTATTTTATTAATATTTATAATCACAAGCATTTCAGATCAAAATTATAATGCCACAATCATGGAAACAAATTGTTTTTTTAAGTTTTAATATTTTTTTTAATTTATTTTACAGTCGGGGTTAAAATTTGGCAGCTATCTCTTGTCTTCTCTAGTACACTCAGTGTTTTCTTTATAATTTCATGCAGAATATTAAATATTATTATGTTAAATGATTGCAGGGAAGGAAGAGTTCAAAAATTGGAAGATAATATCCAAAAAGGTAGATCAATCAATTTCTTTCTGTAAATCTACATGAAGATTATTTTCAAGAAATTTAAAAGCCTGTGACAGTAATGCCAGTGGGAAAGCAACAGCATTTAATGAGCCAAAATTTTGTTCAAAATATTTCCCTCAGTCACACAATCTCAATCACAAGTCAATCATATTGACAAAGTCACTAAAAACTATTCCCAGGGTATTTTGCTATATCATAATGTATTCTTAGTCAGACGAAGTCCCATGGTACGTAAAAGGGATTTTATCTGATGTTTGGCATCTTTTTTATATATTATATATTGTCTTTTTAGAATGAATCAAATGGTCCTAATTAAAACATGCGATGTCATACATAATCCCCCAAAAAAGGTAAGTTGATTTTTAAAAAGATAACTGGTAGCTGTATTGATTACAAATGGTTTCTTTTTCTTTTCTGCAATTATACTGTATCTAACAGTATCTGACTTTGGTAGTTAATCCAGAAATCAGTGGCATAACCTGTCCTTTAGACTTGCCCTTGTGCATCACCCCCCCTGTTCCAGCTCTGCCGGACACGATTGCTTTCACTTCCACCACACTGCTGCTACCTCCAGAAATTCTTCCCCATACACCTGCCTGGTGAAGGTTTCAACCCCTTCCCCTTTTTAAAACGATTCCCCTATGATTTCTTTAGTTCTTCGGTTTCTTTGAAATGACATTTACAAGTTAATTGTTCCGTCTATCTCTACTGTGAACATTTGATACACTATAATGCACTGTAGAGTTAAGGCAATTGAGAACTGCTCTATGTAATGATTCCCCAGTGGAGTTAGATAAGGGGTGGGCCAGATAAATAAAGAAAATTAAGCAAAAGGGAGGGGAGAAAGTGTTAAACTTACCAACTCAATGCTCACATGTCCTTGTTGTTGAGGAGACAAGGCTTGATGTCCTGTGTGGGTTAAATCCTTCATAAAGGAAAGAAAGCAAAGGTATTAGCTGTTTAACATGTGGGTCATTCCACAGAGCATTCGTATTGATAAACTAATAGCGACAGTAATGACTGTGACCCTTTATTTTTCCCAAAACGCATGCCTGTTCTACAGCTTCTCCAGGCATTTCCAAGTTTAATTCAATGTGCCACTTATTGAGTGTTCAGTACAGCGGTTCATCATAGTTTTCTTTCTTTTTTTGTATTTATGAACTTCAGCCTAAATATAAGTCAAAATTTACAACAATAACAAATACTATGGCTCTAAGTTATTGACTACACCAAATTTAGTTCCACGGGCAAGGTCACTGAATGCTCTCATTGGACTAACAACACAAGAAGTTCAATAACCACAGGCAGAGAGTTGAAATGTCTACTAGGAACTATGTTAGATTATGGGCTGATCAATTATATAGATAAACCCAATTTGGATGCGGTTTCATTGAAATGGAAAATTGTGCTTTAGCTACTAATGGGTCTTTATATAGTGATGCATATTACAAGAACTGGGACAAATTAGAGAATAAATAACTGGAATCCATGCAACTGGAAGTTAGTAGGGCTTAAGGGACCTGAGCTAAATTTTGTATTGTGAATCATCCTCACATTTTCATGGCCAGTTCTTACAGTGCCGGTATCATTTTAAGCTGTCATGCTTTTAAAACTTAAGTGTTTACTTTGCAGACTGGTACAACAACTACCTAGTTTTCCGGTGACTTAACCCCCGACCCAGAGGTGACATAAAACAATGATCACACGATGATCATGCTTGAAAAGTCCTAATAATTTCAACCACTGAGGCGTGTAGCACTCACCTTGGTCACATGCTGATAATCAAACTGCGGGGCTTGCAAATCGTAGGGCAGAACCTACATTGAGATAGATAGCACATACATTGCACATGATAATTTGTAGTGTGTCCATAAGTATATGCATGTGGGCATTACCTCCTCCCGCTACACTTAGATCTATGCAAGAGTGTCGCTATTCCCTTTATTTTTAAACTAGGCATTGATGTTATCCTTATGCGGCAGTTTTGCTTTTACATGCCGTTTTAAACTTTTTTGATTTAATTTCCCTGCAGTTTTTTATGCAACATATTTATGCAAACATACAGTATGTAATATTTTTATGTTTATTTTTTTAACCACATCTCAATGAGCATCGTCTTAAACCCTTTATTAAACTCTTATATTTCTCAAACATCCAACAAAACATGCCAAAAAGTCTCTCAACAATTAATAAACTTCACCTGTTACCATACAATTATGCGTTCACTGCTGTTGAGTTAACTAATTCATGTTATTACCAGAAATCTAGTTTTTAACCTGGCAAATTACACAGTGCATTATTCTTATCCACAACACAGTTCCTCACAATAAATGGTCTCAAATGCCACAAGGTTTACTTAAAGTGTTGATGAAAAGAGGGAAATAAGAACTCTTGGTGAAACAGGAAAACATTGGTGGCCTAGTGAAGGGAATTATTAATCACACCCATTTTACTATGTTCAGTTTCCTAGGGGTCCTCCATTCAAAACGGCATTAACATCGTTAGAATCCATGGTTCATGTTGCAGGATTTCCATCTTTCATGAGATTAGGTGCACTTTATGACATAAGAAACCTTATTAGATAAGAGCTGGCTTCTTCAGTTACTTAATTCACATGCTTTAGAGATTCTAATCTAATAATATTGAACACGATTTCAAAAGCTTACCAGTTCGTAGCTGACTGCCTTAGCTGGATTTTGCTGTGAGGGTGAGTTTTGCATTGGGGAATTTGGATTGCTCTGCAATGAAAAAAACTACTTTTGAGACCGCAAGCTCTTCATCTTGAAATGTTTTTTAATGAAAATATAAGCAGCTTTTATTACGTTGTGAAATTGCTCTTAAAGAATGATACATGGCTTTTGTTATGAAACCTAATGTGCCGTGTGAGGGATACATGATCTACACATGAGACATGGTTAACATATCGCTTTGAAAGTATAACTTTTATTAGGCGCACTTATCTTGTGTCATTTTACAAAAATTATCTCAAGGGAAAAGAAAACCAGGACAGTCTACCTACATGTAATTACAAGTTCATATTCATACTTATTTTTAGGCCAGGTATAGGTTTCCCCATCCAGATTGATTGAAGGGTTTTCTACCTTCAACCCAGTGGTTGTAAAAGTGCTGTAATTTAATCACTATGCCAACTAATGTTTAATTCTTAATGCAAATCAATTCAAATGTTTATCCCGTATAGGTTCGTATCTTTGGGTTGATACTTCTACTAAGACAACGAGGAATAAGTAAGTTAGGAGGAGTTGAGTGTGATGTCAGCATACCATCTCATTGCTCTCTCTGCCGGTGACATGAGGTTTTTTCTGTCCGAATCCAGTAGGGAGAAATTTCTGAAAGATTCATACATCGAAGTCAAACAAAGCAACATGAACCAAAATAACAAATTATGTAACTACAGAACACAACAACGTGGTTTGGCACAGAAGATGTGCAGTTTTGGACAGCTTACATATTCCACACTGGCATATCCTTGAAAACCATTCAGTCCGGCTGCTGGTGGATTTCCCCGCTATGTTTAAAGAAGACCAAAAAAAAAAGTATTTAGGAAATGGCTACTGGTGCATAAGTCTTTACCGCCAAAAGTGAATATGACTGTAATTTAAAAATATATTCATTCCAAAACATAAGACAAAGAAAAAAAAACAGTATGATAAAGGTAGTTTAAAAAGCATCTATTATAAAAAAGTTGCCTCAAGTTTGTCTATAAAAATAAATGAATTTATGTGGTTACCATGTGTGACTAATGTGAAGTATACTCACAGATACTGCAGATAGAATACTTCTCATGTCCTGGCCTTGAGCCCCATATGGAACAATCTGAAAAACTTTCGTTTTAAAATACTGAATGGCCAAATTTTAAATCGCATGATTATGTTTATTGTTCCAGCAGTTATGAAAAATTGTGTGAAAACTAAGTTGGATAATTTGTACAGTTTAGACAATTATAGCATAGTGATAATGATAATTAATTGAGTGTAAAGGATTTTTTCTGTACAATAAGTGTATTTGTATATATGTAATTTTTTTTTCTGCAAATGAAACCAAGCCAACAAGTTTCCAGAACTCTATTTTAACAAGCACACTAATATATTCAAATTTATAGGATTTCCTGAAACACCAGCAACTTCATGAAACATAATTCTAGCTGAACGTGGATTTTGTCTCCATTTAATTTGGTCCCAAAACACCCCCTTCTTAAAGTTAAGTGCACACAGACTTTTTCTTTGCCATTAGCCAATTAAATGAAACACTTGTATTTAAAAGATCGGAAACCCGTTGCTTGAGATCTGATAGCAGGTGCAATAAGAATTAACCCCAGGGATTTTGTGTTTCCATGGATTTGTCTAACAAGCTCAGTCACAGAATATGTTGCAGTAACATAGCCCAGTTATGATTTCTATCTGCAACATGTTTTTAGTACCAAACATTCCAGCGTGGTATGGAAAGATAGATGAATAAGTAAAACTCACAATCTCAAGACTGGGGGGCTCGGGTTGTTGGGCCTGCTCAAAAACACAAAAATTTGAAACAGTATAAAAATCAGTCCACAGTGGAAATTACATCCACCATAGAGACAAAATGAAATCGTATATTTACAAATGGTAAATACATAAAATTATATGATGAGAATTATTAAAAGTTTCGACAGAGACATACAGAAACGTTTGTACAAAAAAGTAAAAGATTTTTTTCTGACATATCATATTTATATAGATTACAAATAGTCAATGATGCCAATAGAGTGTGAAAGTTTGAAGTAGACTGGCAAAAAATGAAATTGCTTACAGGTGCTTGGAGAGTAATGTCAAGAAAGCAGGCGATCAAAATCAGACTCTTCATTTTTATGGTAGAGGGTTGCTGAGAGGGAAAAACATAACTATTTTAAAATCCTGAAAGTCGGATTTAACAGCAAATTTCAAGTTAGTTAGCGTATATATGTATAATTTTAGGTGTATTTAAGTATTCTCTCAGATTAAATTAGAAACATGTTGAGGAGAGAAAGGCATTAAAAGTTGAAGTCTGCAAATAAACAATCAATTTTTAATTAAATCATGTTTATGAAATAATATGAGATTATCTGTGCAATAATCTGTGGAATAACAGATTTCACAATGTAGTATTTAAATTTACAAAGAATTCAAAATGGATGTCCACCAGAAGTTTTGTATGAGAACACATTAATGCACAAACATATTAATATGCAATCATAATGAATATTATTTGATGTCAGCATTTTTTCTATAATAAAAATTAACAACTCAACTTAATCACAAATACAAAGAGTGTACACATTAAATGCAAATAAAAACTTACCTCTTCTGTTGACACATATGGCCAGAATGACATGAACGGCTGAATTTATACTCCCCTTGCCTATGGGACTGGCCCTGCCAGTCGAATGGCAGGACAGTGACCTTGAAAATAACTATTATATACTAATTAATGGGTTAGCCATGTAGCACTCCACTGTAATTAAGTTATAAAATAGTCTTAACCTATTTAACTGTTAAAATTCACAGTTCAGCTGCATATAACTTATGCATCAAGAGCAGACTTCACGATTAAATGTAATAAATTATTTGCACTTCTCTCCTTTTTTCATATAAATTTTCTTCAAATGAATATGTAGTTAATTCCTAGGTACACATCACAATGTATAATCTATGCTGGGAAGGCCACTAGTTTAAATCCAGCCTTCTGTTCCCAGTAGTACTGAATCCAGTGTCCAGCATATAATTATACCCTGCTTCTAAACTGTCACCTGCACATTTAATAGCAGATATCGGATGAGAAAGTATGCAGATAACAGTAACCATCCCCTCACTGTGTTAAAAGCACAACCCTTGCAGAAGTGTAAGTGTTGTTTTCCCTACTTCGTGCATGACTGTATTTTATCACCATTTTAAATCACTTGACATAATAAATACAGCTAAAACCTTGGATTTATGAATTAAATGAATAACTTATGAAAACATTTTCATATATTATAAATAACACTTCTCTCAGCAATGCAGCATCACCCAACATCAGAAAATGGCTCTTTATCTCAATCGAGACAGTGTGAAAATTTCACTGGAGGAATATAAAAGGAAATGAAGAACTTATTGCTGGAATGTTGGGAATTTTATCCACATTTTAGAGTTACTGTCCATTTTTTACTATGTTTTTAAACCATGTTTAAACCATTTTGTCTTCTTAAACCATACAATAATGCTAGACACAGATGTGTGTGTGGCTCCGAACATTTTTCATATCAAACTAATAAGAACGAACAAACAAACAAAAATATAACAAAACAACCTTAGTCTTAAAATTGTTACTCTGCCTGCCAAATTCCGCAGCCATCCAACTTCCCTCAGCTCCCAACAAAAGTAACCAGCAGCCTTATTATGCTTTTACTGATTAGATCATTGCCTACAGCGGAACCAATCAACCAGCTGAGGACTATTGGCAATCAGCAGGAAAGTCTAGTGCCAGGCTGGCAGGTCTTACAAAGCAATGCCCTGCTTTTCTGCCACAATGCACATTTAATCACCAATTATCGACATTTAAAAACCACGCTTATTAAACAAAAGCAACTATTTAACTTTTTAGTTTAGCACCAGCAGCTCTTACTCCATCACATGAATAAACCTCCATGCTTCCCATCCCCTTCCCCAATGACTGATATTTGGCCACGTGTGACATCATCCAAGCTGTGCCAAAGAATGAGATATTATCAATGTCACTGAAGGGTGTAGAACTTTTAGTGAAGTCAGAATGTCTCAGCTCAAATGTAAACTACAATGAGCTCTGTCACATGCATGTTCTTTTTAAACCATTGTTTTATAAGCTGCTCCGAAAGTCTGAGACTTGAGAATTGAGTAAAATGTGCATAAACAGGTGCGGTTAAAATAACATTGTTCGAACCACAAACAGCTAGATAAGCCTGAAACAGACACTTTTGCAAACCCCATTCCTTAATTTGCTTTGTAAAGTTTAATCTATCCATTTTTTAGTAAAATACACGTCAGACGTAATAAACTTTGGAGTTTAAAAAGCCTACTGTTTAACATGTTTGATTAATTTGTTTAATGTGATCTTATGGTCAACTTTCTTAGTAACAACTTTTATAAATGATTTCACCTACAATATTTCAGTATCTAAGAAAAACAATTCAGTCATGCAAATGAGAATAACACTGGTGCTGGAAATGCTGACTGCGTGCCTAATTTGCAGTTTTGTTTGCAGTGGCTGCATTATTCATGTATGAAGCAATGCATCTGGGAACAAAAAAAACTTTAGAGAGGTTTAGGAAAATTGTGACTATTGCCTCAAAAAAAGAGAATACTTTCTAGTTATATGTCTAGTTTAACTTTAACTTCAGTTTTGAAAAAGGCATTTTTATTTAAGTATACTATGGTAATGTCGAAAGCAAACATAATGACACTGTGTATATGTTTAACATTAATCATTTATTACTAAAATGAATCACCTGCACTGAATCCATTCTGACATTTTAGCCCAGACAACATTGTAAATATGCGCTGCAATGTGGTTAGTGACTCAGGAGTTCAGCCGTCCGGTCGGCTCATTTCACTAGTGAAGTGCTGGATACACAGAAGGAACTGGCTACAGAATGAAAGAACAGTCCGTTATCCAGTGGCAGAATTCAGCAGTCTTGGAGGGGGGCTGATTGTAAAGTGTGGCTAAACAAGGTTTTAAACATTGCAATAGAAAGCCAACTGAGAGGCATGAGGAGAGGTGATATATAGGCACACTTTGTGGAGTTGAATACTGGCCAGGTAGTTTAATTCTGGATAGGCAGAAGTGGTTTCCTGGAACACCTATGAAGGCCATTCTGAGGCGAGTTGATATAGATGATATAGGTTTAGACCTTTATCACGAATAAAGCAGTTTGGGATGGGCAGATTCTCTGGATTTTGTGTAGAATTGGAACTGCAGGACCTGGTTATTGTAACAATGCTGTTTGTGAGAGAGAACTTGTCATAGATTGTTGTTGCTAAGTAAAAAAAACAGGTCTTAAATTAGTCCTTTATACCTTTTACCTTCAACAGGTGTCGGTGGGCGTTTCTCTTATCAGCCCCCGTGTGCCTGACAGACAGGTGCCACAATTGTGAAGCAGAGTTTCTGCAGTTTAGCAGGTATGTGCAACACTGCCTTTGGGAGTTTGAACTTAAGAAGGCACCTGTTTATTCCAGAGTCTCCAAAACTCGCTTTGATATTGCAATGGGAAAAACCGAGGAATCAGTAGATCAGCAAGGACCCGTGAAAATAAAAGGATATCACAAAGAAAATTGATGTGAAATAAGCAGAACAGGGGGCTAAGTATACTGGCCTGACCCCTGGCACAGATACAAAGCTTCTCCAGGTTTATTTTGCATGTAGTGTGGATGAGGTTGGTGCATTTGGAGTTTCTTTGGAGTTTCCATTGTAGAGGCTTGCCTGATTGGGGTTCAAAAGTTTGTTCTGAGAGTGAAACATTGCTCTTTTATGGAGATAATGGGGAGCGGGCAGTGATTTTGGACTAAAGTACAATACAAAGTGCTTTTCTTACCAAAAACATTGTATAAGTAATACATATAAGTAAAAAAATATATAAAACATTAGTGTAAATGTTGTGATAAAAGCTGGTGCACAAACCGTGAGGGCATGTATGAAAAAAATAATTAGAACAATAATTTGTGTTACGCACATTTTTAATATCTAAAATGAAATGGCAATGAGTGATAGGTGTGAATTTGTAAGCAGTGATATTGTGTAAGACGCCAGGGCATGCACAATCTGGAAGAGGTAAGAGACAGGGACACAGGGCGTTCTTTTACACCTTTTATTCAGCATAATTGCCAGTAACAAAACTAGAGGTGAACAATCTAACTGAAAACAGAACACTGAAAGAAAATCACTCTATTCAGGTAAAACCCTCAAATTAACCGATTTCTACCAATTTCAAACCAGAATTTTCACACACACACACACACACACACACACACACACAAAACCGAATTCCCGCCTCCATATTCGCACTCTACTTACCCCTTCTCCCCCCAGCCAGCACTGCTAGTCTTTTAATTCAGGTGCACAATGAGGTCCTGGATCTGGGCGTGGCCCCACAGCTTGGCTTTCCATCAGGGAAGCCCTGGGCTTGAGGACATGACTCCTGCCAGTGTGCCTGGTGAAACAGAAGAAATAATTAATGCTTTGTGAAAATGAAGCATGGCACACAAAAAAACAAACAAAAACAAAAAAACACTGACCTTATCATTTTACAGGAAAGACAAACTAATCATTCTCTGTCAGTGGTGGGCAAACAGAGAACTTGTTTTATCTTAGACTGTGTAATGTTTAATATTTGGGCTACAGAATACCAAGTACCCATTTTTTAATTGTTTAATATTTGGGAACAAGGTTATGCTTTATTAGTGAGGATACCTTATTACCAAAATTCCCACTGCAATTTTGAGTTTGTGGTACAATTAGAAGGCCAATTTAATGTAATTCTGCTATTTTATTAGATCAGTGGAAAGAAAACAAAAGCACAACTAAACAACACTCAAAATAAAACTCAAGTGTGAAATTTTAATAAAATACCCAAAAAAGAAAACAGGTACAAAACAAAACAAAAAAAATTCAATTATTTTTTAATTTTATTTGGAATTGCCAATTGTTAATGCATGTCAGGCTGCACGAGAGGTTCAGCACAGATTGGAGGAGAGTTACATGAGGAGACAATACTGCAAGCACCCAGGAAGCCGGTAGAAATTTCTCATTAGCGATTAGCGATTAGAGAAGCCCTGCAGTGCTGCAGTCACAATTGGCTAATGACACAAGTTTGAGTGACAGCTCTGCTGTCTCTCATTTAAATGGTTATTTGTCTTAATTGTTGGCTCCTGAGTAAGGTCTTAACTCAGGTTAAGGAAACCGCCATGTCATGGGGTCTGTGTCTGTTTCTGTGTCTGACGTCCTCGGTCTACATAAACGACACTTGGACAGCTTAGGGAAATTTCTGGGCGGACCAGATACTCTTTGGCGGAATTTGTTAAATGTAAGGCAATGTATCCTGATATTCAACTTATATACAAGTGTGTGTGTATGTATATATATATATATATATATATATATAACATAGTAATAAGTTAAGTAATGTCCAATATTACAAAAAACAACCTTTACTCAAGAAACATTACCTGACATTAGCCAGTTAGTTCAGGAATTTACTACTACTCTAGTGTTCTCATGTCAAATATACAGTGCCTTGCAAAAGTATTCACCCCCCTTGGCATTTTTCGTGTTTTGTTGCCTTACAACCTGGAATTCA